>APFE031589973.1:8513-94236 GCA_000404065.3 Pinus taeda | reverse complement strand
CGATATGAAATCGCAAATCTCTCATGTAGATTCTGGTCCTGGCAATGAAACCATTTGTTGGCTTAGGTGGGCCCTAACCCAGGTTCAGTGTTAGTTAGCCAAACAAATCTTTACACTGAGAGGCTGAATTCAGATATTCCACAGTGTTCATATTTTCATTAGTCGACGTTTCGAGCCTAGACCAAGACTCATCATTAGGACTGATTTACAGAGAAGAGAAAAGTGTGTGATAAATATGGAGCAGGTGGGCTGTTAAGCTGTTAAGCCGACCAGTTGATTATTTAGTAAATATTTTAATCTTATTTTGATTAATTCCTATAATATTATTATATTTCACTAACGCTTACTACTCTTGTTCTTTTATTTTTAATTAATTATTTATTTTTATTTTTTAAAGAGATACTAATTACATATAATTATATTGTTACTAGTTTACTTTAAATTTAATTGCCCTCATACAGAGGGGGATACATGGAAAGTAGAATTCATAATCTTGAAAAAATAGGTTATACAGAGAAAAGAATCAGATTTATACTTCCTCAAACAATAACTCTTAAATAACTTTGAATCTAGTTTAAAATAGAGCTTATAAATTAATTAAATAAAATAATATAAAACTAATCTCACATTTTTAACTTTAATTAATAAAGTAACAATATTAAAAACTTATTATATTAATAATAATTTAAACCTTATTAACATATAAAACAAAATCCTATTACCTTTGTACATTAACAAAGATTAGACTAGGGTAAAAATTAAATAAATCAAACCTATTAAACATTGCTCTAAATCAACCAAAACATTAACTGAAAAATTATAAAAAATAAAATAAATAAAATAAATAAAACAGTAACAATAATAATTATATGTAATCAGTATCTCTTTAAAAAAGACAAATAAAATAAATAAAATTAAAATTAAAAATAGAGCATAGACAGTAATACATTCAATAAATATAATTATTACAGGAATTAATCAAAATAAGATTAAAATATTTACTAAATAATCAATTGGTCGGCTTAACAGCTTAACATCCCTCCTGCTCCATATTTATCACACACTTTTCTCTTCTCTGTAAATCAGTCCTGATGATGAGTCTTGGTCTAGGCTCGAAACGTCGACTAATGAAAAGATGAACATTGTGGAATATCCGAATTCAACCTCTCAGAAACCACTCCACAGAAATCTACAAACTAGACTCTCCCTTTCTTCATTGAAGCAAAATTGCCTTTTATAGGCCAGCAGGTACATTGAAACCTCCTTGGTTGATTTGCAGATGAATTTGGTTTTCAAACTGATTAGGTTTAAAGCTCGGTCTTGTTGTGAAAGGACACATAGGGTAAGTTGTCATGGTCATTGAATTAGTTGTTTAACAAAAAAAACCAAAAATACAATGTATTAAACTCATAACCGCTTGTGGTTATCTAACTGGGTGGAGGTTGAACTGCTTCCATGTGAACACCAGGCGGTCGACTACCTAACTACCACCTAGTGGTCTCCCCCAGCGGTTCCAGCGACGGCTTCGTTAACCGCCCGCATGTGACCACTGTCAGCGGTTCCAACGGTGGTGACCTCCACGGTTAATACTCTGAAGGTTACAACATTCACATTACCTGTTGCGGTTTGAAACCTTGCGTGGTGAACTCTCTGGCAGTGACTCCCAAACTGTCATCACAACACTGGTCACATGTCACCTGTATCTGCTAACGGTTCTGATGCGGTGAACTATAAAACTATCAGCATATATCTCCGACGGCTTTCAGATGTTGATCACATGACCCCTGATGCGGTTAGGCTGCCCGCGCGGTCAAGAGGTGGTTAGGGCCTATTTTAATGCATTTGTATTGTATTTTAATTTTTGTAATGTTTTATACATTGGCCGAGGGCTTTATTAGTTAGGTTTAATACATTGTTATTGTGATAAGTTCGGAATAACTTAGAACTAGGTCTTAGATATTTAGCATAGGTTTTAAATACCATGAGTTGGAATATACCTACTTTAATGGTTTTCAAACTTAGGCAATGTATTGATATAGGTTTAGGTTTTTGAATGCATGTATTTAGGTGTATTAGGGTTAGTCTTAGGCTTAGGGATAGGTACCTTAATGCATGGTTTGAGGTTTTAGATGTAGGATTAGGGTTTCAATACATGAAATTGATCACCCATTTACAATCAATCGTCACCAAGTGACATTAGCGACATTTGTCACCTAATGACGAACTTGTCGACAATGTGACATAAAACTACATATATTGTCAACACCAGCTACCTTTGCGATGACAACCTTGATGACATATCAAACCTTTGTAATAGATGAGTCAACCATGTTGACACCAAATCCTGCGAGTGAATAACAAGACACATGTCGTCGACCAATCCTGGCAGAACTGTCGATGAACACAAGTCGATAGCCAAGCACAAACCCATATCAATTGAACGCCATGAAAACCATAAACATTACTTGAACAACCTAATCCATAACCAACACTGTCGAATGGTTGAAGCTGAACTGAATTGACGACAACACTAAACACTGATGACGACACTTGAACACCTATGCAACTAAATCAACAGAATCCTCTTGGATCATTCCTCTCCATTTGAAAGCTTTTGGACCACAAAAGTTTGACTAAACAATTAGTCTATGAGGGTAGAACTCCCTCTCTTTCCACCTTGACCTAACAATGTACCAATATATTCGATCAATCACCTGCAAGTGATGACTCTGATGATGATGACCATGGTACTTTTTGAGTCGGTGACCTGTTTCATCCATTTGCAATATGAACAACTAGCGACGATGGGCAAACAACCTGTTATAATAATGGCAATTGAATTCTTTCCACGAAGAACCATGAGTTAGTGATTCACTATCTTTGAAAATAGTCTCTACTGGATGTTGTTTAACACCATCAAGATGTATAAACAATCTATTCTGCGGAATGTCAGAGACAATCAAAGATATACTTGACATCAAACCAACTATACTTTCTTGATTCCTGATTACTAAGTGAACTTGCTGCAATGAACCTATCCAACTATAAGGTGAAATTCGCTGCAACTTAGTTTGATTTTGGAAGTATTGAATTAGTTGTTGATTTGTTTGAATCACTTTTCCTTTATTCATTAAAACATGTTTCCATTGATTAGCACTTTCCTCTGATGCATAAGTTCCCATTAGACAATTTGACACTACTTTAGAAAATGATTTGATATGAAAACAAATAGGTCTCCTGTCCACTTGAAAAGAGGTTTCCAAACTGTTTGAAACATGACATGGTGACACAATACAAGAGAAATTGAACACTGACTTTCCTCAATACTGATTTGTATCCCTGCAACTGTTAAGTTCCAAACTTAAACTGAATTGAATCATTCTGACATTAGGAAGAGGAGCTTTAGGCACAAACTGTATTTCATGTTGTATTCCTTGCTTATGAATAAGATTTTTGGCTTTACATAGAACTGGACAAGTTTCTATCTCTTTAATCAAACCATCTATAAGTTTAGTTGCATAACTTAAACAAGGATCATGTTGATTGTTATGTTGATCCTTTACACACATGATTACAAATATCTTGTTTGAACTTATGAATTGCTTCATCTGATTAACATTAACCGAATTCAAGTGATTTTTACTTTGATGTGCCCTGACAATAAATTCAACCCCGTCTTTCTTAAGGTGATATTGTTGTTCTCTCCTATAAAATACCACGTCACGATCATAAAGATACGGACTTCCTAAGACAACTCCACATATGTCTACTGGAACCACATCTAATTCCACTTCATCAATGTAATTAGTTGTAATGGAAAATATTAATCAACACTATTTGGTGACTTTTATCTGAATTGATTTATTTAACCATCCTAATGGGTAAGGTCTTGGATGATTCCATGTTTCCAAACCCAAACTTTTAACTAAATATTTAGAGATTAAATTCACCTGTGATCCACTACCAAACATTGTATCTATCTTTGTATGCTTAGAAGTTATCCTTATGTTAAACAATTCAAATCTTTTATCCTCATGTGAAGGATTTATGTTTGATGAAGATGCAACAGTTTTCGAACTTGAACTAGTGTCAAAAGTTTTACTTGTCGTAACCATGGCGGTTATCCTCCTTTCATCACCTGAATCTGAACCTAGATCTTGCTGGACTACTGCAGTGGCCTTCTTTTCATCCTTCTACTTAAGGAACATTTTCGGCTTAAGTTCTGGATGAAGTTTCCAGCATTTCGATTCATCATGACTGATTCTCTGGCAATGAGAACAAGTAGGTCTTTCCTTTTGAACGATCGTTGATTTCTTTCTCTTCGAATTGTTCTTCCCCTTACTGTCACTGGAACCTTTGGTTTCCAACTCTTTGGATGACTGTGATGAAAACTTGAATGGTCTAAAACTTGACTCAATATGTATTACTTGAACACACACCTCATCAAAATCATTAGGATTAAACATCAATAAAGTATGTTGAAAATATGAATGTAAATTGTCGATGTATTTTAACAAAGTTTCACGTGTATCCAAAGAAATACCAAGCTCCAATGCTTTCTTTTTGAATTCTTGAGTAAACTCCTGAACACTCTACCCTTTACCTTGCCTTAGAAGCTACCAATCAATAACAACTTGCTGCATGTATCCTAAAGGATATAACTGTTTCCTAACAACTTTCAAAAACGTAGACCATGAAGAGATGACTTTTCCTTTACGCTTTACATCTAATTGAGTTTTACTTTCCCACCAGATTAAAGTTGTTCCCCCCATTCTAAGTGTAGCTAACTGAATTTTAGTTTTATTGCGAGAAATGTTCTGAATGCAACAATACACTTCTAGCTTCTTAATCCAGTTATCTAGCCTTTTAGGATTCATTTCGCCATCATAAACAGGTAACTCAAATTTAACATCAAGTTTCAAAAGAGATGTTTTCTTAGGTTTCTTTTCCATTTCAGATTCTGCACTGGAAGAAGAAGAAGAAGAAGAAGAAGAAGAAGAGGATTATGGAGATGATGGAGGTGAAGGAGGTTTATCAGCCTTGCCTTTACCTTTGTCCTTCTTCGATGTCTTTGAAGAACTAGCTACATCTCTCCCCTTCTTGTCTTCGTACAGTTCTCCCAACATCTGCTGCATAGTTAAGAACGCTTGCTGAATCTGTTCTTCACTCATATTAGTTTCAGTGTTTTCAACTGCATCAGATCTTGACATGGTTGATATATGAATGAATCGTCGCTTTCCAATCTCTGGATCGCTCTTCTTAAGGATTCCTTCTCCTCGTTGCGACTTTGACCTGGTTAACATTCAATGGAAAATTATACAAACGAAACCTGCTATGATACCAAATTATATGATTGGAAATGATCATAAACTAAAACTGATGTAGAAGTGATTAGCCATTTATGATTTGAATGTTAGCTCAAAGCACGAAAATCGAGGAAAACTGCTTGAGAAGAAGACTTTACGACAACTGATTAAACATAAAAATGATGCAACAAAAGTGAAAATAGTAAAAACACATCAATACGAGACAACGAGATTGATGACAGAGTTCGTCCCTAATAGACTATGTCTCCGGGTCTACTTTCAAGATGGGTGATCATTTTTATTAAGAATGAAAAGAAGGAGTTGAATACACAGAGATTTGATCAGTCTGAATTTGCATGCAGACACTGCTGATACAGTCATCAGATAGCCCTCTAAACCAGCTTTCCAATGCCTCTTACAGATTCTGTTATCACCAAAATAAGACCCTGATAGGCTGCTCATCAAGTCAATCTTAGTGTAACTATTTCAAACCAATCTGAGAGGGCTCTCTCAAGGGTTAATGATATTGATTAAAGATATGGATAGATGGATAACTCTATGGTTTGTGATTTTGTATGTTTATAGGTTGAAAGTTGGAGACTTGCTACCATTGGGCTATGGCGTCAGTGACAAAGATAAAGAGAACAAATAGCTCTTCTTATAAAACTAAGGCTTGTATATACTTTAATGAAAGAGTAACACATTTAGGAGAGTCTCAATAACTTGAAGTTCATATCAGAGCATATGGGCATGAATTCTGATTAATGATACATCAAGGTGTTCAAAAGGAAAGTATTAAAAGTGATTCATCAAAGTTTAATACTTAAAGGAAGTCAGAGTATGAATAAATATGAATTCTGAGTAATAAGTATTAAAACATTTAAGAAAAACATCCAAATATAGGACCCAAGAACTTAATTCACCATAGTTTAACACTTAAAGGAAGTCAAAGCATGTTCCTCCATGAATTATGAGTAATAAGCGTTAAGACTATGGAAGTAAAAAATATCAAAGATAAAAGATAAAGCTCACTGAAGTACACTAAGAATCTCAGCTTCAGAAAAGTTAAACTGCCTCTGTATATATCAGTCCCTTCTTAGCATTTACATAAAAATGGACAAAAATGTATAATTGGTTGAATTACAAATTAGCAAACTTCTATTGGGCCATGGAGTCAAAGTAGTCTTCAACAAAACATCATAATCAACTAAACATGGAAGTCAAGGCACTTGGAGTTTAGGTTTATAAGTGAAATAGTAACACAGTGAGTAAACACAGTCTACAAGCATGTGAAGGAAGTTAGAGCATTTGCCCATGAATTCTAAGTAATAGATGCTCATACAACTAAAAACAAGTAACTAGAAAAGGCCATAGAAACATCTAACACATGAACCTGTTGTGAATCTTGAGTAGTAAAATTGATCTCTGTATTAAGTTGAAAAACACAGTCTGCTCCCATAACACAACTTCTTTTTCTAATAAAAATGCCAACCTTGAGGAATTCGACCTCATGCTTCATATAGAATCTTTACAACTTTTGATTCTATCATCTGTCCTTAGGAGAATTCGAATTTCTAAAATTGACACCTATCTACTCATAAAACAAACTCTTAATTACAAAATTTTAGGAGTCCTAATACAAATAGGAGTAAAACTCCTCAAACTTGTTTCAACAACCTTATATAAGAATTAAATACATTCTTTGACAGCTGATAATCCATTTATTCGACCTCTATGATGCCTCCAACATTGTTACCAACCCTATTGATCCATGACCTAACTTTCCAGAAACTGTCTTTGAACAACATGTGTAAAACTGGAAAATTCTGATTTCTGAAAATATGGCTTCAAAGAAAGCCTTGTTTCTCTCAACTGGTAACACTTTTGAGGAAAGTGAGAGAGGTTATTGTAGCTGGAAATTTTATGAAGAGAAATCCCTTTAAGAATTCTAAAATACTTTTTCATTTGGCCAGAAACTGATCATGAATTGAACTACTAAAACCAGAAAACAAAATTTTTCTCTCAATGACTTTCAGCAGTTTTGTAATGCAAGTTTATTCATCAATTTCTCCCCCATCATAATGAATTTAAAGAAATTGAGAGAGGTTTTGGTATTTAGTTATGTTAGGAAGAAAATCCTCTTTCAGTTTTCAAAAATGAATTTTCAATTGCTCAGGAACCCCCTTGGAAGTTGACTACAAAAAATAGAAAAAAGAGCATACACAATAGTTTCATAACGCAAATCACCTTTTTTGAACTAGCTGTGCTACGAAACTACGGATTCCTTTATGATTGCAAAAATTTAACCCTAAACTTAATGGAATGACTTCTAAATGGAAAATGTGACCTATTTGACCATGAAGTGAACCTAAAGGACTTTATTTGGAAATGAAAGATGACATTTTAAGACTTCAAACCCTATCACTTACCCTTTTATCAAGACTAAAATGACTTTTAGACCTCCTTGAAATCATGACCAAATACATAGTTGATACAATGATGTTTTGAGTATTTTTGGGTGATAACGGTGGCTCCACTAGGGATAGTGTACCCCAGTGGTCCACTAAGGACTGGTAGCTCTAGTGTTGCTATCCATCCTTTAGAATAAAACTCTGAAATTCTACCCAATTTGCTCCCCAAGATTTAATGATTTCTACAAGAGGGACTCAAACTGCACCTACTAAAAAATGCTTAGTCAACCTACCTTGAGCTTATTTGCACATTCCTACCTACCCTATCAGCTACAATTTCCACTTTAGGTCAGGTAACATGATATTTCCAATAAAGCCAGTCAATTGTCTTTTATGATATTTGAGGCTCTTGATTGCATTCAACCTCAAAATAACCATGATAGTGAGATGACCAAATCAACTTATAATGTATCTGATCTTCATAATGCAAATGAAAATGAAATACTGGTGTGCAAAGCTTTACCATGTATTCAGTTATAGGGTCAAAGAGGACATGGTTAGTGATGATCATCATAACATTCTATATCTTCAGATAACTGATTCTCAGCCACACAAGATTCCTTTGATATGCTATCCAACTACTTTTCTGAATGATTCCCACAAACAATGTAATTTTCCTCATTATTATGATCATTCTTTGATGTAAGTTGCTGCAAAGTATGACATAAAAAATCAACATTTTCCTTTGCTTGAGGGTTATAAAAGCAATCTTCCAGTATTTCTTATTGGTGTTTGCGATGATTTTCATACTCTTTATGATCAAAAGACTGGCAAGTTTGCTACATCTTTACATTAATCTCAAAGGATGTAACATGGTTTTCATAAGTAAACCCCTGTTGATTTTCATGTTGCAATTTATGGGATGTTATCCTTTCTTCTTGGTGCTGAAATGTATTGTTATGAAGTGCCTCTAAAATTTCTTCATCCATGAATTCATCATCATCATAGCAATCCTCCAAATATTGAATAAAACTCACAGAATGTTTACAACAATCTTTGACCAGCAACAAGGAGGAATGACACTCTTTATACATCTCATAGAATACATCATGGAAATTATCAAGAGAATATAATGAACCATTTTCCAAGCCTTTACACCAAGACCATGCTTTTCCTTCTAAAGTGGTCATAAACAACTTCATGAGACAATCTTTAGGGAATTGAACCTTAAGACTGTGTAAATGCATATGGAACCTAACCAAATGAAGAGCAACACTCTCTTTCTTTTCATCTTTGAATATTGGAAGATCATCTAACCATTCAACCTTTGGCATAGGATTTGGAAAACCAGGGATATGAGACCGATTCATAGGGGAATACCTAGCATTCATTCTTACAATGGCACTCATCTTGAAACTTCATCAAGCTACGGATCTTCTAGCAGTGGAGTAATCTTCCAATTTGTTATTTGATGTGTGGGGTCGCCAAGGTAGATGCATCCTTGAACAGCTTCCTAAGCTCTTGCTACCTTCAGAAGTTCAGCTTCTTGATTTCAGGAATGAGTAATCTTCAGGCTCCCGGTAGACACACCAAAATGTTATCACCAAAATAAGACCCTGATAGGCTGTTCATCAAGTCAATCTCAGTGTAACTATTTCAAACCAGGGGAGCGGTAGCAATCTTTAGGAGCCCCCCCCTAGTGAGGGATCGGGGGCAGCGCCCCCGATGCTAAAAATAGATGTAAAATTTCCTTGTAACGTGTTGTAATTTTGTAGTCAATCTGGGCAGTTCATTAGGTGGAGATCTGATGGTAGAAGTTATGTTTAGTTTAGGGTTTTTTTGCCCTAGAAGGCAACCCCTCGCTATATATGACGGAATTGTATACCATCTATGTAGATATGTATTCTAAGTGAGAAAGGGAGAGGAGATTGTGTGAGAGCAAAGAGGGAATCATAGTGAATTTGCTGTAGATTGTATCTCTTCAGTTTGCTGGATAATATAAAAGGAAGGACTAGCTGTTTCTCCATGGATGTAGCCCAAACTGGGTGAACCACGTATATCTGTGTCTCTCTTGTTTTATGTGTTTATATTTTTGCAATATATTTTATGTGTTCCATTGCTCTATAATATATAATTTTCTAACAACTGGTATCAGAGTCAAAGGTCTATTTGGCAGATAAACTCGCAGGAGAGAAGGGTTCCTGGTTTGAGTGGGAGCAATAGTGGAAGATGGTAGGTTTAGGGTCGACAAATTTAACTACCAAAACTACTAGCTACGGAAGATGCAGATGGAAGATTATTTGTACCAGAAATATCTATACCAACCATTGAGCGGAATGACAAAGAAGCAGATGAGTATGACAGACACATAATGGGATATTCTCGACAGAAAGGCACATGGAACAATATGGCTATGCCTAGCGGTGTCGATAGCGTTCAATATTTCAAAGGAAATGACAACATAGTGTTTAATGAAGGCATTGGCCAAACTATATGAAAAACCCTCGGCCTCAAATAAGGTATTTCTTATGAAGCGTTTACTTAATATGAAGATGTCAGAAGGTGGATCTGTTGTTGATCATTTAAATGAATTTAATACAGTTACCAGTCGGCCAATTTCCGTAGGGGTAACTTTTGATGATGAAGTTAGGGCTCTATTATTTCTATGCCCATTGTCAGAAAGTTGGAATGGTTTAGTTATGGCCATTAGTAACTCTGTCTTTGGATCTAGCACTTTAATGTTTGATGATGTTGTCGGTACAATCCTTAGAGAGGAAATGCAACAGAAAAGCTCCAGTGAGACATTACGTAATGATTTGACTACAGAGACTAGGGGAAGAAAAATGGAAAGAGGAAAGAGCCCAACATATCGTAGTAAGTCAAGGAAAGGCAGATCCAAGTCCAGATCGGGGCACGTGTGCTGGAAATGCAGGAAGAAAGGAAACCTAAAGAAAAACTGCAAGTCTCGGAAGGGAAAAGAAGGAGATGCACAACAATAAAACAATCATGAAGCGAATGTGGCAGGTGATGTGTTGTAAGATGCTTTGATTCTTTCAACTACAGAGACTAGGGGAAGAAAAATGGAAAGAGGAAAGAGCCCAACATATCGCAGTAAGTCAAGGAAAGGTAGATCCAAGTCCAGATCGGGGAAAGTGTGTTGGAAATGCGGGAAGAAAGGACACCTAAAGAAATACTGCAAGTCTCGGAAGGGAAAAGAAGGAGATGCACAATAAGAAAACAATCATGAAGCGAATGTGACAGGTGATGTGTTGTAAGATGCTTTGATTCTTTCATTAGAAAACACTATTGATGCCTGGGTGGTAGATTCAGGGGCCTCATTCCATGCCACACCTAATAGGAAACATTTTCATGATTATGTTTAAGGATAATTTGGACATGTTCGATTGGGTGATGATAAACCTTATAAAATAATTGGAATGGGTACAATTTTCATAAAATAATGGAATGGAAATCAATGGCTATTGAAGGAGTAAGGCATGTTCCGGATCTGAAGAAAAATATAATTTCAACAAGGCAGTTGGTAGGTGAAGGCTGTGTGACTACTTTTACAGATAAAACCTAGAAGGTCACTAAAGGATCCATGGCAATAGCAAAAGGAGAAAAGGTTGGTACATTGTATTTATGCAATGGTATTTCTATTTCTGTTAATGCTTTAACCTCTATAGGAGAACATACAACATTGTGGCATCGCAGGCTTGGGAACATGAGTGAGAAGGGGATGCGGATTCTTCAAATTTGTTTCCAGGTTTGAAGTATGTCGATTTAAAATTCTGTGAGAATTATGTTTATGGAAAACAGAAGAGAGTCAGATTCCTCAGAGTTGGGAAAGAAAAGAAGAGAGAAAAAATAGAGGTTGTGCATACAAATGTATGGGGACTTGCTCAGGTATCATCTCTCAGTGGCTCTCACTATTATGTTACTTTTATTGATGATGCAGCCATAAAAACCTAGATTTATTGTATTCGAAATAAATCCGATGTATTTGATACTTTCAAGAAATGGAAAGATTTGGTTGAAAATGAGACAGGAAAAAGGTTGAAGTGTCTCAAATCAGACAATGGAGGTGAATATTGCAGCAAAGAGTTTGATAGGTACTGTTCAAAGAATGGAATTCGCAGAGAGAAGATAGTTCCAGGAACACCACAAGAAAATGGTGTGTCAGAAGGGATGAACAGGACAATCATGGAGTGTGCAAGGTGCATGAGATTGCTTGTAGGATTTCCTTTACAATTTTGGGCAGATGCTGTAGATACTATAGTTTATCTAATAAACAAAGGGCCTTCAAGTTCCTTGGATGGTGGTATTCCAGAGGAGGCATGGACAGGTAAAAAGATAAACTACTCATTTTTAAAGACTTTCGGTTGTGAAGCCTTTGTCCACATTAATAAAGAAAATAGAACAAAGTTTGAGGCAAAATCAAAGAAATGTACCTTTATTGGATATGGTGTTAATGATTTTGGTTATCGCTTTTATGATTATGAAAAACACAAAATCATTAGGAGCAGAGATGTCATATTCAATGAAAAGGTTTTGTATAAGGATCAGTTGCAGGAAAAGAAACAGGAAAAAGAAAATAAAGAATACACACTCTTGATGAGATCACAGAAAAAGTGAAGATGCTTGAAAATCATCAACAACAAGAACAAATAAAACAACCACAACAACAACAAGCACCTCAGACACCAGAAAGTGGTGTTAGAAGATCTACCAAGATAAGTATAACCCCTGAACGATACTCTCCATCATTATATTATGTATTGTTGACTGATTCTAGTGAACCAAAATGTTATGAAGAAGTAGTGTATGTAGAAACTAGGAAGAAGTGGGAGCAAGCCATGAAAGAAGAGATGGAATCCTTAGCACATAACTAGACTTGGGACTTAGTCAGGTTTCCTACAGGTAAAACAACATTGAAAAATAAATGGGTTTACAGGTTGAAGGAAGAAGATGGGGGTAGAAAAAGGTATAAAGCTAGACTTGTGGTGAAGGGGTTTGCACAGAAAAAGGGTATATATTTTGATGATATATTTTCTCCTGTTGTTAAAATGACTTCAATTAGAACTATTTTAAGTCTAGTAGTAGCTCAAGATTTGCATCTTGAGCAGTTAGATGTAAATACAACCTTTCTGCATGGGGATTTAGAGGAAGAGATATATATGCAGCAACCATAAGGATATGAGCTAAAAGGGAAGGAGAAACTAATGTGTAGGTTGAAGAAGAGCTTGTATGGCTTAAAATAGGCTCCAAGGTAGTGGTGTCTAAAATTTGACAGATTTATGTCTGAACAAGGTTATACTAGATGTCACTCTGATCATTGTGTTTATTTGAAAAGGAAAAATGATGGTAGCTATATTATATTGTTATTGTATGTAGATGACATGCTCGTTGCAGGTTCTAACATGCAGGAAATAAATGTGCTCAAAAGAAAATTGACGAACTCATTTGCAATGAAGGATTTGGGTGCTACAAAACAAATCCTTGGTATGAGAATAACTAGAGACAGGAAGAATCGAAAATTAACATTGTCTCAGAGTGAGTACATAGAAAAGGTGTTGAAAAGATTTAATACAAAAATTGCAAAACCAGTTAGTATACCTTTGGATAGCCATTTCAAACTAAGGAGGTGTGTCCCAAGACTCAGGAAGAAATGGCTTATATTTCTAAAGTTCCATATGCATCAACAGTTGGAGTCTTAATGTATGCAATGGCTTGCACAAGGCCTGATATTTCACATACAATGGGAGTTGTAAGCAGGTACATGAACAATCTAGGAAAATAACATTGGATGACGGTGAAGTGGATTCTCAGGTATTTGAGAGGTACCACAAATCAAGCATTATGCTTTGGTGGTTCAAACATTTCTCTACAGGGATATGTTGATGCAGATATGGTAGGTGATAGAGATAACAGGAGGAGCACAACAGGGTATGTGTTTACTGTAGGTGGAACAATTGTTAGTTGGGTTTCAAAACTAAAAAGCATGGTTGCACTCTCAATAATGGAAGAAGAGTATGTTGATGCTACAAAGGCTAGTAAAGAAATGATTTGGTTACAAAGGTTTCTGGATGAATTGGGTAAGAAGCAGGAGTTGGGTAGGTTATACAGTGATAGCCAGAGTGCCATACATCTTGCAAATAACTTTGCATTTCATTCCAAGACAAAACATATACGGATCAAGTATCATTTCATACGGTCAGTGTTGGAAGATGGACAGTTGAAGCTAGAAAAGATACATACTAGCCAAAATCTTGCAGATATGTTAACAAAAGTTGTAACCAGGGAGAAACTGAGATTTTGCTCGATTTCAATTGGTCTTCAAGTATGATGAAGAAGATGAGAAACAAATAGGTCCAAAGTGGAGTCATTTTCCAAGAAATGAAGCAGCAATGGAGTTTCTATAATCAGTGTCCAAGTGGGAGATTGTTGGGTGTGGAGCCTGATTATCTTCTTTATTCAGAGGTATCATCGCATTGGACCCTAGTTTGTAATGTGGCGGCAATGCCACCCGTAATATTTGCGCTACAAGGGGGGTCCAAGGGGGGCGGTAGTGATCTTTAGGAGCCCCCCTTGGTGGGGGGTCAGGGGAAACACCCCTGAAGCTAAAAATAGATGTAAAATTGCCTTGTAAAATGTTGTAATTTCATAGTCAATTTGGGTCGTTCATTAGGCGGAATCTGGCGATAGAAGTTATGTTTAATTTATGGTTTTCTTGTCCTAGAAGGCAACCCCTCGCTATATATGAGGTAATTGTATTGCATCTATGTAGATCTGTATTTTGAGTGAGAAAGAGAGAGGAGATTGTGTGAGAGCGAAGAGGGAATTACAACGAATCTGCTGTAGGTTGTATCTCTTCAGTTTTCTGGATAATATAAAGGAAGGATTGGTTGTTTCTCCATGGACGTAGCCCAAACTGGGTGAACCATGTATATATGTGTCTCTCTTATTTTATGTCTTTTCTGTGTTTATATTTCTGCAATATATTTTAGGTGTTCCATTGCTCTGTAATATATAATTTTCTAACACTTACCCTCATATTCATGAAGTAATTCAAATATCTCCTTAGTAGTCTTTTCATCCCAATTGGCTCCTATAGATGCCAACTTTGGCTTTTTATCAGAGCTAATATTGAAATTTTGCAATTTCAAAGGTTTTAAATGTGGGGAATCTTAAGGGGGGTCATCCTTAATGCTTCGTTCCCCTTAAAATTCCTATAAATAAATATGTATCAACCCTTATAAATCTTCATCATCAGACTCGCTGTCAATTTTTCCAAAAGAAACAACCATCTAGAAACCTGAATCAGGTACAAATCTGCAACTTGAATCAAGTACACCTCCGCACCCTAATTTATCAAACAATTCACTAAGAGGTTTCCCAGTGGGAAACAAAACTCTCTGTATAGCCTTCAAAACTTATACAGTATCAACATCTTCACTTGAGAAACTGAAATTAGCACAAAATTGAAAAAGAAACTCATCCAAATAAGAAGTTTTTCTCTTCATCTCTTCTTTTAAATATTATCCTTTAGGAATAGTCCCAAAGTATGCATAAAGTAATGTACAAACAATTCAGCAGGTAACTTGTTCTTTTTCCATTCTATAGTACATGCCTGAACATGTCTCTCAAGATTAGTATGACACTGATACAAAGAGATAGTAAAACATATTTTTTCTACTGCAACAAATCTACATAAAAGAGCATACTTAACCACTTCCCATGATGAAAGATGGTTGCGGTGAGAATCCCATCATCAAGTAGGAGTATCTTGGAGAATGACATCCATTAGGGGAAATCTTTTCTCCTCCACAACAATAAATTCATTGTCATGTACAAAAGTATCCACACGAATAATATTATCAAAGATAAGATAGTTTCTTACCTCTATACCAATCCATCGAGCAGATCAAACAATTGTACATCTCCTAGAATATAACTTATGATCTCCCTGATGTCGTTCTTCTATCGCAACCTCTGAACCAACACCAGTGTTCTGAACAATTTTCTAACTAATAAACCCATCAGTTCTAGGATTAATATAATCCTCACTCTTCCCTGTAGTTATCCAGTATAGTTTCGAGGACATCGGTATCTTTTGTGTTGTCGTCAGGGTTTGTGTATCTAGGACCCTAATAAGGATCCAAAGGTTGAATTAATCTAACCCCATATACTTCAAAGTCATAGTTTCTCATTTCATATCAATGATGGTATCATTCTTGAAGGCCATATCAACTCCTAATAGTGTTGGATATAGGTATTTATCCCTAATAATATCAATGACTTGAAAATCAACATTGGTCTTTACATAAGAAACATCTACTTCCACGTCTTTTAAGCATCCAATAGGGATATGCAATATTGGTTATCCATTCATAGCTAGATGTTAAGAGAATACCAGTTTAGTTCTCCCCAGTGTTTCCCAAGACTTCTTCTGTAAAATGTTAACATCATAGCCCAAATCCAACATAGTATCTTCTATTTGATACCCATTAATCTGAGCATTGATGTAGAACTCTTTCCCAGTTCTCTTGTTGTGTCAAACTCATCTATTGTGTCACACTAGTAAATATTTGGAATTAGGCTCCTCTAATAATTCTTCATCTCTCACAAAACCCTTCAACGTCTTCTACAACTATTGAGAAAGTTGGTCATCATTCAGAATATCAAGAAATAGTTGGGACCACATAGAATATTTTGGGCGGATTCTACAAAAAATCAAGGGCTACCCAATGATCTCCTTCCAAAACCTAAAGTCTAGTCATTTCTTGATCCCTCGCCCTTAGGGTTATGAGAGGAAGAACCTATCTCTTGAAATATGTCCATAGCATCCTTATAATACTTTTTCTGCTGAGTAGGATCATAATTAGCTTGTGAAGGTTTTCCTTTTTTGATGACTAACTATATAGAAGAACCCTTATCATCACCAGTACTAATACCTCCTTGGGTAAAAATATTAATGTTTGGTTCTTGAGATAGTTCTAGTTTCCACAGATCAAAGTTAATCATATTAACTCCTCTTTGGTGTTTGTGCTTCTCCCATTGAAATCTCAATTCCATACAGCCTTCAATTGCATGAGTGTTAACATAGCAATATGAAAACCAATGTATTTTTGGCAATGGACAGTCCCAGGAAACGTGTCTCTAAGCATCATAGTTATAGCATTTAGTCAACCCTCCACCACCAATTATTCCCCCTTTATACCCTACACCTCCTTTTCCATGAGTGGATTCATTCACTTGGAACACAATGCGATCCATTCAATCAACCATAGCATCCAAGGCTTTGCTTTTGTAAGTATGATGCGTGGGGGACCCACAAAACTCATAGAACATAGATTTAGGTACATTATATTACTTATATAGTATAGGTAACAACCGAGGTGAGTGACCATAAGAATGACATATTTCACATTACTTGCTTGAGGACGTACCTTGTTGATTCAAAAGTGCATGATACTAGGTATGTCCCTGAAAAGGAACACGTGTTGACAATACAAGTCCTATTGAAGGCCATGCATGTAGAGGAGGAGGTCTCGAGGAATAGTGGAGGGTCCCGCACTTCTCAATCTTAGAAATTTTGTAACATGGTTTCCTTATGCATAAAAATTTGTACACCAGACTTGAGGATGAACCGGTCTTGCATTATTTACCTCCTTCAATCCAACAGTCAAGACAACAATATGATTTTTCAAATCACTCAAAGTAGGATTAATGGAAGTATAGTTAGGTATAAAATGACTAGGATATATCGCCATAGCTTCAATATTCATGGATTGTTCTAAAGTCTCTTGCAAGTTATTGATTTTATGTTGCATAAGAGGTATCCTTTTCAAGGGAAACAAAGCTTGAATGAACCATTCCTTTTTGTAGTCTGGGTGGATGGTGTGAGTTTAACTTGCCCAGAGCATCTTTAAATCTCTCCATACATTCCCATGTAGATTCTCCCTCTCTCTACTTAGTATCCCTCATATTTGTGAGACCTTGTTGTCTTGTCTCAGATAGTTTAAATTCTTTGATAAACTCATCCCTTAATACATCTATGATCATATTAGGACGATTAGCTGTAAATTTCATATACTATTTAATATCTCGGTATCTCAAAGTGGTTTGGAATTCAACTAGCTTGGTTTCTTCTTGAGTTCCTCTAGGCCTCAAGATGACCTCACACAAGTACTAGTGTTTCTCCACATTTTCATCATTCCATCCATGGAACTCAGGGTACCAGGTAAAGGAACCAACCACATTGCTAGCAATTGGAACAAAAGTAGAAGAAACTAGAACAAATCCTTGCGAACCAAGTTGGGAGATATTATGTAAATCTTGTTGACCACTACTTTAAGAGGACTTTCTACTTATATCTATATCGTGAAACTTGAAATTTTTAATGAGCTAATGAAGAAACCTTACCAACTTAGAATCAATCACCAAGGGAAGGGATGGAGGAAGATTGGCCAAGTTTCTACCTTGCAGAACATTGATTTCAAGGTAGAGGTCATCCTCATAAAATAACTTTATCATCACGAAATGCATCTCTTCATCTACAAGGGTACTAGGATCAACCTCTGCAATTGTTGGACATGGCATCGGGGTTTGATCTGATTCCTGGTAGACGTTATCATCCTGACTCAGTTCTCTTTCTTCACTTCCTCTAGTTCCTCTTCCGTCATTGGAGCTCACATCTCCTTTCAATTCTCCCTTCTCCATAGAAGGGTGGGCCAACACTTCTCCTATATGCTTCAACTCCCTTCACTTTCTTTGAATTTATTGCATCTTTCACTCCCTCCATTCATCAGATATATGTGCCCTCCTCATTTCCCTATAATCTTGTGCATTATTCATCTCTTCTTGGTCCATCACATCTATTTCTCAACTTCCACAACTAGTCATTGTCTCTCCCAAGGTCCCCCCTAGTATGAGGGTTTTAAGTTGCCATGTTAGATTGAGGAAATGGTAGCAATGTTTCTTCTACCATCAAAACTTTAATCCATAAAGGGATCTCTTTCAAAAATCATCCTCTTAAGCCAAATATGAATACTTCTTTCACATTGGAAAATGAATGGTAGTTCTCTGCAACAAACTTAATGCTTTATCCCTCCAATGTAGCTTGTACCCAAAAATTGATGGTCCTAGTAAGTTCGAGATCCAACCTATGTAAAGAAATATATCAGCTATAGTCCAATTTATAAATATCTAACCATCATTCCAATCTCTCAAAGAATGTCATAACCTGCTCAACCAGTGGTACAACTTCTCAATGAACTCAACACAAAATATCCCATATTGGTCATAGATAGGTTTAGGAAAAAGTTTCTTGTCACCAACCCAATCTAGGTTCTTCTTCCGTAGTTGTGCCTGTTCATAAATAAAATAATCACACTTCTCTTTCCACCATTCCTGAATGTTTCTCTTTAGGATTCTAGTCACCATTATCTACAACCCCATTTAATTTCCAGTCCTGGAAACATAACTATTTGTTGGAAAAAAATTATTATAGATACCCATGGTTATGCCTTAGGTTGCAATAAAAGAGTTTATTGTATTCTATCTTAACTTCATCATTTCCAATCTTCTGCAAGGGAAAAAATTCTCATGTGAGGTGCTACCCAGGCTTTAAAAGGTGAAGGGGATTTTATAGATAAGGGTAAATAGAATTAACAATTATATAACCCATCATTGTTTAAAGATAATCAACAACATATTCAGGATATTACACATATATTCAAGGATATAAATTTGTAAATAGATCCAAACACATGCATAATACATGAAATTCACCTACAATAGATCTCCTTTTATTATATAAAAAGAGAGTGAGAGATCATATTACATCTCCAGCATATGGATCATTAAAACCATGGAACAATGTAATAGATATCAACAAATTAGACTTATTAGATACAACATAATAGATCTATCAGTGTGAGATTAAAACCCAGTAACATTTTGGCCTGTCCTATGATCTTCTCCCCTTTTCTAGTTTTTCCTTGTTGGTTCTTTAATAGTTTATGCCTATTGATATGGTCTAACTTAGTTCTGCTTTGATAGGATCAATCCTTCCTCGTTTTTCACTCCGCGATTTCTTGATGATTTCCAAATCTCTAACTAACTTTGTTGGTTGCCATTCTTTCCTTTCCACTACTAGTTTCTAATCAAAATTAACCATTCGAGACTAAATTATTTTTGGCGCCCACTTTATCCTTTTTCCACCACTAGTTTCTCATAAAAACTTACAAATTCAAAAATTAAAGACCCAACACAAATCCATTTTCACTATTATACATGTCTCACACAAAAAGTTCAGTTTACATATATGAAATTATGCTTTCAACACTAAACTTCATTTCTATTTATAAAATATATCTTTCTTCTATCGAAATTCTTGACATAAGCCTTAGCAATATTCTATAAATTTTTGTAAATCATGCTCAACCACAAAACATGTACAACTTATGAAGCATTTAGAATGTCCAGTATAATTAATAACCATCAACAAAATCTTCATCATTCCCAACATCCTAAATATCTTCAGTGAATTTCAATAAAATATGCAACATCTTCAACATCCTCAACATAAAAAGATTTCAACATCTTCAACAACAATAACATTGTCATCATTTTTACTATTTTGTAAAATATTCAAAAACTCCAACAAATTCACTTTCAACATCTAGTAAGACCATTCTCAACATTATCTTCAAGACCTTTAAACTCATCCTTCTCTTCATATCGGTAATATCATGCAAAAATAGTTCAAAAACTTTTGGCTTTTATAAAAAATAATTGTTTCAGCACCGCCATGACTATAAATAGGATAATACTGTAAGCATGACATACTTCCAACCTCATTACTGTTATAAATATATTTGTCAGTCCATTATAATGAGAGACACCCAAGTTCAACATACCCCAGTTGTTGGCCATAATGCATAATGTTTCACCCTTTATTTTACTTATATGGGCCTTACAATGGAGTTATCACATGTTAAAGTGGTGAAATTACATAATTGAGTAATTTCTCTTAGTTATTGTGTCACAATTTCATAATTATGAAATAATAGTTATTTCATAATTGAGATAATTGAGAAAAAAATTATAATTGAGAGAAATGTTACTGAATTTTCAATTCCCGAGGAGTTTAACTCGATCTAGTTTTCTATGAGTTGGCTAGGGGTGAATTATTGTAGATTTTTCCTAAATTCTCTAGCCCCTCGCTGTCCAGATACATTCTCCTATAGAAGGAAAAAGGACTATATAAACTAGTTAGGTCAAGGGGAAAGGAGATCTAGAGAGTCTAATATAGCACAAGAGCTTTGTCATTTTTTTGAGGCTACCTTAGCTAGAGGTGGAAACCAAGATTCCAATTTAGAGAGGAGTGGCTTCATGTGCTAGTATATCATTATGTTATTGTACCATTTTGCTTCTATAATGAAAGTCAATTCCCTTACATCATGTTGATTTCCTTTTATTATTGTATCTTGTTCATTAGTTATCAATTATTATTGTGCTAACATGATCTTGTAGGAAGTATTTTGGTAGTATTTTTGGTTGATTTTGTGTAGCTATTTGGCTTGGAATTTGGAAGCTAGGAGTTATGGTGTATTCCTTCAAGCTGGTTGCACCAACCATATGCTTCTTGATGAGCCTCATCATTGGGTAATTATATGGGCCTTAATTTACCTACTAGCTTAGTCAAACCAACTTTTCTCACAACTTATTACATGTTTTTTATTATATTTTGTTTATGATATGAGTTAGAGTTGGATATTATGCCTAGTGGACTAACATGCATTGAATGCAGGATTGAAGGAGAAAATCAAGGAATTTCTGCAAATTCTAAGGTTAAAACTAAAATGGGAGAAGGGAGAGGGATTGTAGGAGGTAAATCCTCCTCATTTACTTATCCCCCATTCGAATATTCCCATCCATCACACCATCTTGAAGTGCAATCATCCAAGCCATGAGAATTAGAAGGCAACCGAGCAAGTGAGAGACAAAGAGCTAGTTTATCTCGAGTTCGGGAGATAAGCCTCCCTGATTTTAAGGAAGTCGTTGGGGAATTCAGTTGTATAAGTAGAGAGGCCTAGAGCCTCATGAGGATTCGATTTTTTTTTTTTAAACTCTAAGCTATTTTTGAGCTCCAGACTTGTGAAAGTTTTACTGATGTAATTTTCTATTTTGGTAATTAGAATGAGTTTTGTTTTGAGCTAGCACTAAGTTAACTCAGAGGGCTGAAGATCTCGGGTTAGGGCCCAACCCTAGCAGCCAAGGCTCCTCTTTCTTGTATATGTATGTTTAGTTTAGTTTCATAGCTTCATTGTTAATTTACTTTTAGATGCATTTCCATTGCAAGTAGTGTAGATTGGATTGGTTGTTTATTAGTTTGCTTCCATTTGTGCCTTAATTTGGTAGCAGGTTAGTAGGGATAAAAGGAGCACCTCAAGGTTGTCAGTAGGTTTCTTAGCCTCACTTCCTCCTTCTGGGATCATGACTTTAGGAAGGGAGCCTTATGCACCCCCAAAAACACAAATTTATATTTCTTTTATAAGATTTGGAGTTTGATGTTTTTAAATTATCACTTGACCAGTTTTGCAAGGTAGGACTTCATTGGCATCTTTTTCATTGTCATTTTTTCAGTAGATCCCATCCATGCTTTCATTCCTTTCAATGACTTTCCTCATGCATAATGTAGGCAGGTAGTTCATTAATTCTGCTTTTCTAGTTTATGAGAATGTTTCTTGTTTACATAGATTTTTGGAAAATATACATGTTTTGTGCAGAGAAGGTACTCCAAGAGTAGACAAAGAATTCATAGCCAGCAACCACCTTCCACTCCATCCACCATAGCCATCCCTTGTTTTCACCATCACCTTCATTAGTTTTCATCATTTTTCATAAAAAATCTTCCAATCACATTGAGCGAATCCAACCATCTCCTATCTTTTTTTTTGACTTCTGAGTGATCCTAGACCTTCTCCCACTCCATTCCAACCATAAACCACCTTTCCTAAGCCTTCCATCACCTCCAACACCTCAGATTTTTCTCTCGGTTGTATCTTGTAGGTTTACAGGGAGTCCTATAGGTTTCTAGAACATCCTATAGGTTTTCCTGAAATGGCTTGTTTTGAGGCCAAATTGAGGGAAAACTTCTAGGAAGTCACTAAAAGCCTCCCAAGGGTCTCCCACACCATCCAACCATCTCCTAACCCTTCCAGCCATCCTCCAACATCCTTAATTCACTTGCCACATCACCAAAAGAAAATAGTTTGCATACTTGATTTTGCATGAAAAGACAAAAAGACAAAAAATAGATTTATTTCAGTCCCTTTATTTGCACATTAGTGATGTTTGATGCTTCTTACTTCTATACTCAGATAGTAGCATTCGGTTCCTGTTAATTTAGCATTTTTGCAAAGCATAGTTTCTTAGCAGTTAATTAGGAAATCGTGTAATTTAGCATTGAATTTCGGTCTTCTCCATTATTGCAGTAGAGCAACTCTCTCTTAGAGTAGTTTTACCTTTCTTCCATAAAGAAATCAAGCTTCTTCTGACTCCATAGAAGTCTATCTTGAAAACCCCAGTGGTCTCTCGCCAGCTGAACAATGACAACAGGTATAACCATCACTTTTACTTATGTATACAACACTCTCAACTCCAAGTTTGTATGAACCTCGAGTTGATAAAGTAAAGTTGGTAGCCCAGAAGTTGCAACATTTTGCTGCAATACTAGCACTCATCACTTTTTGGCACCGTTGTTAGGGAGGTGTCTGAGTAAAATGTGATTACTGCTTTCTTTTCTTATATTTCTTGTCTCCAATATTCTACCATTAGTTTATTTATGCAAAAGTAATTTAGTTGTTCCCTTTTTTTCATTATGCATTTTCCGCTTTCCTTTCCATTTTGCAAGCAAGATTTCAATTCAGCAAGTAGTTTTTTCATTCAGTCAGCAATTTTCATCCAATCAACAATTTCAATTCTGTAAAGTACTTTCCAATTTTGAAAAAAAACACAAAACCAAACCAAAAACATTTCCTTTCATTCCTCGTAGGAATAGGGATAACTTACGGAAATTTTTGCCAAATACCCCCACTGCATCAAATAGCCAACCTTCTCTCTTCTTCGGTGGCTGTGAATTGGAGGAACCCTTAGGTGAGCAACCTAACATATTTGAAGAACCTGCATGGGAAGAAGAGGAAGAAGAACCCATTCCCACTGAGCCAATGGCTGAAAACAAAAATGACAGAGGGAATAGAGAGAGAGTTGAGGGTTCCTTCCCCATCAGGGAAACCAATGGGGACACTAACATGAAAAATATCAGCCCCTCTACCCTACCTCATTTCCATGGCTTGACCATAGAAGACCCTTACAATTTCCTATTTGAGTTTGATGTTATATGCTGAACCTAAGACTATACAGATGATGAGCAGAAGTTAAAACTATTTCTATCTACCCTCAAGGATGCATCATTGCGTTGGTTCATGGGTTTACTTGGGGATAGCATCACAACTTGGGCTCAGATGCAAGAAGCCTTTAACAACAAGTATCGAGACTACTATTGATCAAAGAATACTAAAGAGGAAATTTTTAGGATGACCATAGGCAATGATGAATCCCTAGAGGACTACGAAGAAAGATTACAACTTAGTTACAAAAGGTCCAGGTGCACACTTGACCCTAAGTCACTAAAGATGGTCCTACTTAGGGGAGTAAGAGAAGATCTTCTGGATACCCTACACTTGTTAACAGAAGGAGATATCTACCAATTACCCTATGAGGATATCAAGGGTGTCTTTAGAAACCATTCTAGGGCAGCGAGGAAAAAGGGTAGGGGTAGTCAACCTATGGTTAGTACATCCTCTTCCAACTCATCCATCAAGGGTAAAATTGGAAACATGCTGGAAGATTTCAAAAGTGAGATGCTGCAAACCCTTGCCTTGCAAATGGACACTATACACATTAAGAGAAAGTAGGAGGAAGCAGAGGGAACCTTGGCCATTTTTTGTCCTAGATGCACCAGGAGGCATCCTAGGAATGAATGTCCATTGAATTCTATTTAAAATTTCTCAGCCTATGAAGAAAAATACTCCATAGCCAAGTGCCCTTGTTTTCTTGGACTCAAAGTTGTATATCAAGGAGCTGAAGGGGCCACTGAGCAGCTTTGCTACATAAACCAAAGGAGACCTCATGGGACTAGACCATACCAGCAAGGCATGCAAGGGTCATCCCATGCATATTAAAACCCCAACCAAACCACAACCATATCTTCTTGGGTACCCCTTGCTCATCCTTCCTGGTCTACACCCCCTCCTTGGTCCTTTGCATCTCAGTATCACTCCTAGCCAGCCAGCCAGTCATTTCAACCATATGCTCCACCACAACCTCAGTGGAATGCCTCGCCCCAGGGATGGAGGCCCCAATACAACAATGCTCCAGATTTATTGCCTCCACCACCTGCCCAACCATAGCGGCTACACTCTGCTCCAGCCAAGCAACCCCAGATGCCTGCCCAGCCAAATACGAACCCGAATAATAGACAGTTCAACAAGTATACATTGGAGAGACATCATATCTAGCTTATGTTGTTGAAATCCAGGAGATTAACCTGAGATTTGGGAGAGTTCTCCTGGATAACCAACCTCCACCTACACGTAGCGAGGTAGAGGAAGAAAGAGAGGAAAACATTCTTAAAGTGAATCCACCCTTTCCTGAGAGATTAACCCAACCACTCCAGCCTACCCCAGAATAGACTGAACTTCTGGGAGAATTGAAAAATATCTGTGTAAATATTCCACTTCTCCAAGTAATAAAATATGTTCCTATTTACAATAAGTTGATTAAGGAGAATTACTTCAAGCATCAAGGGAGGCGAAGAAGGGATGCCCCTGCCATTAATGTCATTGGACAACTGTCCGACTTAATGCTAGGGTAGGTAATCTGTCCAAAGTATTTGGACCCTGGAAGCCCTATAGTAGATGTACAGATTAGTGGCACCATTGTCCCACACACTTTGATCAATATTGGGGTTGCCATTAATGTGACTACCAAGGACACCATGCTTAAGCTCAACCTCCAAGGTTCATTGAGGAAAACCACAATAATTCTGCAACTTGTAGACCGCTCCACAGTAACCATTGAGGGGAATGTGGAGGATGTGATGGTCTCCATTAACTCTTGGGAGTACCTTGTAGATTTCCTAGTTCTCCACCCTAAGTCTAAGCTTACTGGTTACCCTCGCATCCTTGGGAGACCCTGGTTGGCCACTGTTGATGCTTACATTAACTGCAGAGCTGGGAATATGACCATCAAGAATGGGCACATGTCCAAGTAGTTAGTCCTATACCCTCTTGCTCAGCCATCTCTAGAGCATGATTTACATTTATGGTTGGAGGAGAAGGAAGAAGATGAAGTTTATTCTGCCCAACTTTATACTTTAGAAACAACCATGGCAGGAGGCCAACAGGATGAAGATGATTTGATTGAACACCTACTCTAAATTCCAACACCCAGTACATCGCCCTTAAAAGATGTAGTTAAGGAAACTCAAAATAATCATCCAATTAACCTATTCTTGGCTAATTCCAACCCCCTCCGTGTCAAAACCACATAATTCGGCCCTGAGAGAACCTTGAAAATCAATCCATCTCTTTCTACTCTCCAAGAAGAGAAGTTATGTAACATGCTAAAGGAACACCTAGAGCCTTCTCTTGGAGTTACAAAGAAATTAAGGGAGTACACCCCTCAGTGTGTACTCACCACATATACATCAAAGAGGGGTGCAAGCTAGTCCGCCAACCCCAAAGGAGGGTGAATCCAACTCTTAAAGATATAGTGAAAGAAGAACTGCAAAAACTGCTAGATGCAAGATTCATTTACCCTTTTCAGACAGTGAGTGGGTCTCTCCTTTGGTGTTAGTTCCAAAGAAAAATGGTAAGTGGAGGATTTTTGTTGATTACAGGGAGTTGAAAAAAGCCACAAAGAAGGACCATTTCCCTCTACCCTTCATTGACCAAGTGCTAGATGGCTTGGGAGGGAAAAGGTTTTTCTCTTTCCTAGATGGTTTCAGCGGGTACAACCAAATCTAGATCATCCCGAAACACCAGGATAAAACCATGTTCACTTGTCCTTGGGGTACTTTTACATATAGGGTCCTTCCCTTTGGCCTATGAAATGCTCCTACCACTTTCTAGAGATTAGTCTTGAGTGTTTTCACCGAATTAGTCCATGATGCGGTGGAAATTTATACGGATGATTTTACACCTTATGGCTATGATTTTCAAGAGGTTTTGTCCAACCTAGGCAAAGTACTGCACAAATGCATCAAAATGAACTTGTCTCTCAGTCCCAAAAAATGTGAATTCTTGATGGCTGCAGGGACCATGCTAGGTCATTCAATATCTCAACAAGGATTGTGGGTGGACCCAAACAAAATAGCTATCATCCAAAGGGTCCCACCTCCTCAAAGCAAAGAGATGTCTGAATTTTCCTAGGGTTATCTGGATACTACCGAAGGTTCATAAAGGACTTCAACAAGTTGGCCTCTCCTTTATTTGGTTTTTTGGCCAAGGACTCTGAGTTTATATGGTAAAAAAGCTGTCAAGAGGCCTTAGACACCCTAAAGGACAAGTTAACCACTGCACCGATTCTCTGAGGCCCAAATTGGGCCCTTCCCTTTCATATTCATGTTGATGCCTCACACAAAGCCATAGGAGCAGCCCTAGGTTAGATAGATGAAAAATTGCCTTGTGCTATCTACTTTATCAGTAAGAATCTGTCAAAGGCTTAACTAAATTACATAGTGACCGAAAGGGAAGTCCTGGCTGTTGTGCATTCATTGAACAAATTTAGGCATTATATTACAGGTTATCAAACATTTGTGCATACTGACCATGCTGCAATCAAATATTTAATGAATAAACTAGATGCGAATGCTCAGATTATAAGATGGTTACTTTTATTACAATAGTTTGATCTAACTATTGTTGATAAGCCTGGTAAGGAAAATGTTGTTGTAGACCTTTTGTCCAGATTAAATTTGCCTACAGGTAAAGAAGGAATGGTCGATGACCAGTTACTTGATGAGAACTTATTTGCTATTTCAGTTCTCTCTCCATGGTTTGCTGATATAGCAAACTATTTAGTATCGGCACAGTTTCCACTAAAGCTGTCCTCCAAAGAGAAAAGCAAGATAGTAAGGAAAAGCACCCCCTTCACTTGGATTGGAGGCAATCTCTTCAAACTTGGCCCAGATCAAATCTTGAGAAGATGTGTCAAGGAGGAGGAAGTCTTTGGCATCCTTTTGACCTGTGATGATGGGCCTTGTGGAGGTCACTTTGTAGCAAAAAGGACAACATTCAAAGTGTTACAAGCAGGCTATGATTTTCCCACTCTTCGTTAGGATGTGAAAATATATACTAGTCAGTGTGATCGGTGCCAAAGGATGGGAGGTCTACTCCAAGAGATGAAATTCCTCTGTAGCCTCAAGTGACTTTCGAGCCATTTGACAAGTGGGGCGTGGACTTCATTGGGCCTATTGACACTCCTTCCAAGAAAAGACAATACATCATTATATGCACTGACTATTTGACTAAGTGGGCTGAAACCAAGGCAATTAAGGCATCAATAGAGGAGAAGGTAGCTAAGTTCCTAAGGGAGAATGTATTCTATAAATTTGGGTACCCTATAGAGCTGGTCACAGACCAAGGCAGCCAGTTTCCCTCCAACATGATTGAATACTTGCTCATCCAACACAACATCAAGCATAGAACCTCTAATCCCTATCATCTAGAAGCTAATGGGAAAGTGGAGGTGACCAACAGAGAACTGGAGGGCATCTTGACCAAAGTGGTAAGCAGCAACAGGAAGGATTGGGAAGATAGACTAGTTGAGGCCACTTGGGCCTATAGTATCACCTGGAAGACCACCACTGGGTTCACACCTTATGAGATGGTTTAAGGGAAAAAGGCCTTTCTTTCCACTGAATTTGAGTATAACACATTAAGGATGCCAGTCTAGCTAGATATTGATCTTAGCAGTGCAAAAAAAGAGATATTGTTCCAGTTGAATGGTTTGGAAGAGTTCAAAATGCAGGCCCTCCTACATATAGAGGTAATTCAACTTCAAAGGAAGATCTGGTCTGATAAGAACATCAAGGAAAATCAATTTCAAGAAGGTGATTGGGCTTTGTTACATGATTCTAGGTATAAAGACTTCAAGGGAATGTTAAGGACAAGATGGCTAGGACGTTATATTGTAGAAAGATGCCATGAAAATGGTTCAGTGCAGATCAGAACCATAGATGAAGAGGCCATTCCTTTACTTGTTAATGGACACCATTAGAAAATTTACAAGAGACCTTTGTCAAAACAAGAGTTCATTGATGATATCAATAAAACAATGATGATAGTGGAGCAAGTTTCATCTCCTGCCTCATCAACTCACTAAGAAAAAAGAGAAGAAATAAGGACTTAGGTGAAAACCTTCATGAGGCGCCTGAGTCCCACTATCGGGTTGAAAACCTCTTGGGGAGGCCCAATGGTGTCAAAAAAAGAAAATAGAAAAAGAAAAGAAGATCCCTTGGTGAAAACCTTTCTTGAGGTGCCTAGCGAAAACAACTAGGATGAATACCTCTCAGAGGCAGCCTAGTTGTTTTAAAAAAAAACGAAAGGAGAAAAATCATGAAAATTTCTATTTTTGCAGGTCAGCAAGAAGGAAGATCAGAGAGAAAAGGAGGATCACCAAGAGACCTATTTCACTCGCATTTTATTTTTCCACTCACTTTCATTCATCATTCTACCATTTCTCTCATTTTTTCCACTTCTTTCCTTCAGTTTACAAGGGGATTGTGTTTTCTATAGGATCCCCTGAAAACCTACAGGATGATCTTGTAGGAATCACAGTGACCCAGAATTCCTACAGGAAGCAACCCTAAAGGGAAAAATGACCTGCTATGTCAATGAAATAGCACCCCCTTCATCCTAATTCCATCACCATACCTTACCCATCATCATCACCCTTGCATTCACAATTAAAAACAAAATCAATTTCACTTTTTTTTTTTTACAGTCTTCGAAAAAAGGGAAACATGGAGCAATAGAGAGCATCACCTGAGTATTCCTCACTCTCCACACTCCTAGTCTCTCTCTCAATACATGTCACCATCCTCACAACCCTAGAAAAGAGTATGATTAAGAGTTCTGAGGGAGAAGCAGCTATAGGACATCTTGTAGGAAATCCTATAGCAGCCTACCCCACAGAATACAAATCATAAGAGCAGCAAGCCTCCATCATGATGATCCAAGGGCAGAAGGAGCTCCAAAGCAGCAACACCACCACCATATTCAACAACAGGTACTTGCACAAACAAAGGGATCATCAAAAAATAACAAGAAAGGGAAGAATAATAGCATGCAGCCAATACACACAACAAGCACCTCCGGTCTTCAAAAACTGCAGCAAGGTATTGGAACCATAGGTAAGTATCCCGCTCACTCTCTCATAAGCATCATGTAGTCCAAAAAATGTAAAGGTTACGAGTAAGTTGGTTTATAAGTGAAAAGGTGGCCAATTAACTTGGCCACCTTCACTTAGTTAACAAAGACCAAACATGGTGTCCTCTCACACGTGGCAGTAGTTAACTCAAAAATAGAGAAGGAGAAGGACAAAATCAGTTAAATATGTGGATGCATAAGGTGGGAGCTGATTACGAGGAGTGGGGAGTGATGATTTGGTAGTGGGGACCAACGGTCCAAAAATGGAAATGTACCTCAGCTAATAGCACACCACCTCACCCCAAATGACCATAAGAGGAAGTAATCATTGTCGCCATGAATTCATGTGTCTACTTCCTTGAGGCTCGCTCTCATACCTAGGAAACCTACCGAAATCAAAACTCCATCGTTTTACTACACATAATTCCTACAGGATACACAAAGACAGTCTATAGGATAGGCCGAGAGGAGTGACTTCATGGGTGTAAAGTAGTGATTGCAAATTTTTAGCAAAGGGAATAGTTTCTCCATCTGTGTAAAGTAGTGATTGCAAAGTTTCAGCGAAGGGAACAATTTCTCCATCCAATGAGAATTTGATAGTCTAATCAGACTTAGGCGAGGATCATTGATCATGGTGGCTTTCAATGGATGGTAGTCTGTAGATCTGCGTGAGAACATAATCTTTCAAGTTGATCAATAGAATCGAGTCTCCTAGCTAATGGGAGTCAACTAATCTATCTAAAAGACATATTTTTCTTAATAGAATATTCATAACAGCGCAATAGTGGTAAGGGTGGATTTTTTCTCGGTGAAGGGTTTGCCACCAGGTATCTTGTCTTTTGTGTGGATGTGTTTTTGATGTGTTGATTATTTTTGATCTCATGGTTATCATGTTTTAACTGCTTATATGGTTTATATGCATGGGATAATATAATGTGTTTTTGGCTAATTTATGTGATTTAGTAAGAATTTTAAATTGGTAAAAAATATTAATAAGACACACTACTTGTTCACCCCCTCCCCCACCCCTTAGTGTTTCTCAAAGGTTTCCAATGATTAGTATCATAGCGGGGATCTTAATTGTAGATTAATCGCTGGAGAGTATATCATAGGATTATGGCCCAAAACAAGAGGAAACAATCTCATAAAATGAAGGGCCTTCAAAAACAAGTTTCTCAACCACAAGAGTCTCATATTATTAGTGTAAGTGGTTCAACTAATAATGTGCAGAAATCATAAGATCAAGAACCAAAGGTATTGTAGCATAATGAATCCAAAGGTATAAATGCTATTAATTTTCTTTTGAGTTGCAATTTTGAGAATTCATATTTTGATCATGCTGCACTTTCTAGTGAAGATGAGGATAGTGATAAGGTTCTTAGAGCTAAGATTACTAGACTAACAGTTGCATGCAAGGATAAAGAAATATTATTGTAGATATTTGATGATAAGGAGGCCAAGCTCAAGGAAGAGATTGTCAACTTAAAGATTAAGTGGGTAGAATCAGAAAAAGTTGAGGAAGGTATGAGGAAGCAGTACCAAGAAAAGGAAAATGAGTGTGAGAGGTTAGAAGCCGAAGAGGTGTCCTCAAGAAAGTAGTGAAAGATGGAGAAGATCACTGTGGCCTTGGATACTTTTCTGAAATCCATACAAGATCACAAGAATTCCTACAGGATTGTGCACAAGAATTCCTATTGGATTGTGCACAAGAATTCCTACAGGATACACAAAGACAGTCTATAGGATAGGCCAAGAGGAGTTTCAGAGGGGAAATCTCATGGGTTGACCACAACAAACATTATGAAGAGGTAGGTTATGTAATTACATTCCTCTTTCCAAGTAAATTGATCAAAAAAATCCTCTAGTTTGAGTGAATTTGGCAGGTGTACAAGAGAATTGTCCACACAGTCATCTCAGTTTTTTACTTCTACATTTGAAAATTGTATCAACCATCTCATCTCCTCAAAACCTCACCAACCAAGATGATAGGAGGGTTCAATAAGAGGGATCCCACAAACACTGTGAGAATCCAACAACACCCTCAGGTACTAGAAAACCTCACAAGGCATAATTGGATGGGGTTTTTCAGAAACTTTAGGGGGTATGATGATGAGGTGGCCCAAGATTTTTCTCTCTCCCTTATGCCACTCACTAGAGTCCATGCCACTATTGTGGTAAGAGGCCTCTCCATAGAGCTCACCCCTGAACTCATCAATAGAGTTACCACACTTCCCCTAGGAGTACCATGGAGGAAAGAAGACAAAGGAAATAGGCAGGTTGCCAAAAGAAAATTCTTTTTAGAAGGTGAGGAACCCAATGAGGACAAAAATGGAGTGAGGAGAGTAAGTCTTCCATATCCTTGGAATCAGGTAAGCTACCAACCGATCAAATACATTTCATGTGGGGGTATGTATAGAGTGGTATATGGCTATCATTTTAGGCTTCTTGAAGAATTGAGATTTGGAGTAGAAACACCCCCTCACCATAGGCTCAACATACCATACTTACTACTACAATCACTAATAGACTCAAGCATCAAAGTGAAAGAGGGAAATTCCCAACAATTAGCTCACCATGGGTTAATTAGAATCCTTATAGAAGATGCCCTCCAAAACCTCATAATTCCTATACAATGGTCAATTTTCAGAGACATGTAGGCAGAGGAAGACATCAAAGCTATCACATTTGATGTTAGTCCTATTGTCAGTAAAGAGGAAGAGGAAGAGACTGAAGCAGAGGAAGAAGAAGTAGAGAAGGAAGAAGAAGAAACAAAAGGAGATGAATATGAGATGGATGAAGAAGATGAGGAAACATAAGAAAATGAGGAAGATGCAGAAGAAGAGGAGAAAGAGAAGGAGGATGATGAAGCAACATAGGAGGATGTTAAGGAGGAAACTGATAAAGATGAAGAGGATCTACAAGAGGAAGAAGAAAGGAAAGACATAGGTGAAGAAAGAAATGTAAAAGAGGGGACAAAAAACAAGGAGTAGTCACCTAGGCTGTCTCCAAAACCCACTGAGAGAGAGGCAGTAGCTGCCTGCACTGCTCTTAGCACCCCGATCAAGAAAAAAGGAAAAAGATAGAGGCAAACCCCCTTGTATTTCAGGACAAGGAAAAGCACAAGAGTAAGGTAGTGGAAACCCCAAACACCAACCAAAATTCCCATTGTGATTGAAGACTCACTTAAACAAAAGGAGAAAATGCCTTCCCTAAGTCTCCTATCACCTATGTGAGAAGGCCTATGACTAAATCAACCTCCTCCAAGGGAAAAGCAATCCTACAGGATAGCCAACAGAATCTACAGGAAGCAAAAGCAGTCCTACAGGAAGCAGAAGCAGTCCTACAGGATACTTTGCTGAACCTACAAGAGACACAAAAATTGGAAAAGGAGGTAGGCCAACAACAAGGAAGTAAATAAGAGGAGCCAGAGTCAAAAGAACCTAGCCCCCAACCTAACCTTGACTCCTACTACAGGTTTATTTAAGGAGGCAGGGTCATACCTCAAAAATTTGCTATTCCACTGTTCTTCGAACTTGAGAAGGAGAGAGCTAGAACTCACCGATGGATGTAAATCACCAAATCAAAGGAGGTGGAAGACATTAGGCACATGGAGGAGAAGCTCAAGGAGATGGGAAGAGAGATAAGTAGCTTGAGAGGCAAAGAAGAGATAATGAAAAATCAACTAGAGACAGAAAATGCATGGTTAAGAGGACAACTGCAAGAAAGAGAGAATCAATTGGCATGTATGGCCAGTCTCTCTTTGGAAGCAATCCAGTGTAGGATGCCAACTAAATCTTATGCCCTGTACCTCAAGGAACAATGGTTGTGGTTCCAGATCAAGACCCTAGCATAGAGAGGCACCATGCCATTTAAGGACTATAGACAGTTCGTTGATCTTTGTGATCATAGCACACTAGAATATAGGGCCAAGATGTCTGAGTTTTATTTGCACAACATGGCCTTAATAGACATGAATGTATGGGACCCTAATGCCAAGCTAGGAGATTTATAGTTGATGGCTTTGGAATCATGGATGAACCATGAGGAATCAAGGGCTATAGAGATGAAGAAGATATTGGCAAGAGAGCAAACTGAACCTCTTATGATCAGAGCTGAACAGTCAGATCCCATGGACCTCATTAGTACCCATAATTTGTTTGCAAATGATCCTCGGCTTGCACCTAGATATCTTGCTACCCAAAAGCAAGAAATTTCACATTTTGAGGACATGTTCAGGCTGTTTGGGGATGATAGCATACATGCTTTCCTAAGGAGATGGAACACATTGCCATACAACTTAAAGATAAGAGAGTACCACTCTCCTCAAAGTTTGAGAGAAGCACTAAACAGGACACCCATGTACAAGCAATCTATGCAAAGGCTGAAATTCAATTGGATTGGCCTAAAACTCAGTCCACCACTACTCTTAGGAATGCTAGAAGGAAGGAAGGAAGAAGAAGAAAAGAGGCAGTGGGAGGAGGTAGAAAGGAAAGTAGGCTTCTATGGACAAGAAGAGGAAACCATAACATAGGCATGGGATGTCAGGAAGGCCACTAGGGCTATGAAGGATATGGATATTGATTGAGTTTCTGAGAGGATGAGAAACACTTTAAGTAGGGGGGTGATGATGAGCCTCATCATTGGGTAATTATATGGGCCTTAATTCACCTCCTAGCTTAGTCAAACCAACTTTTCTCACAACTTATTACATGTTTTTTATTATATTTTGTTTATGAGATGAGTTAGAGTTGGATATTATGCATAGTGGACTAATATACATTGAATGTAGGATTGAAAGAGAAAATAAAGGAACATTTGCAAATAATAAGGTGTTGGCTTGGTGGGGCTTGACCTAGGTTCAACGTTAATTAGCCAAACAAATCCCTACACTACTGGCCCTTTCAACATCAGCTCGCAGAGCGCGGACCAAAGTCTCACCCGAAGCAGTTTGGGGGGATGCTAGAACCAAGTTTCCGCACCTTGAGATGGTTGTGATGTCGGTTTATTCCTTCTATTCCCGCCTTCACGCAGGTTGTAGAATTATAGGGCTCTGTCTTCCTAGCCCTTTATTCCTCCCTTCAGTACCTCCGTGGAGGGGTACGATTGGCCTTCACGTAGCCTTAACCTACGATTCAGGTACTTTCATGCTGCTAAAGCAGTGTAAAGAATAGGTTTCCAAGTTATCCTTAAGTGTCTTACTTATCTTATTAAACACCCACAGTTAGCACCGCGTAAATAGATATCCTTAACTGCGTTCAATTATCCAACGTAATTACATACATTCAAGCATCACATAAACATTATAAATGAAATACATAAACGATGTGACAAGATGCATTAACATGAAATAAGACACAAAATTTGTAGAATGCTTCTCTTTATTGATATCTTCGAGGGATTACAGACTCTATCCGCCATACGCACATACTGCAGGGGTTCACGCACTTAGCTACAAACTTCTACCCTAGGCCTCTACGCACTCAGCTGCAGATCCTCTACCTAAACTAAGACCCTAAAATTAGACTTCTTTCCTTATTGCTCAAGACTTCATCTACAGCTCATGACTCATTAAAAATACATAGAGCTTACTTACTTAGCTCTTTTTATACAATCCCATAGTCCGCAGACAATGGGTAGATATTTGCAGCTGACTTTAGTTAACAAATTAAGGGCAGAAAACCCTTTATGACTCACGACACCTTCGGGCTCCGCAACTAGAAAATACGAAGACTTTACAATTTTATTACAAAATTCGACCCAAAACATGGGCTTTTAGCCCCAAAACTGTCCTTGGGGGATCCCGTTCCCAACAGGCCCCCAACACAAACATTGTGACTCACCCTCGAGTCACTCAGTATGTGCAGAGATCTTAGCACAAAGACCTTCCAGCTCAACTTGTATGATTGCAACCTCAGCAGTGCACTATGCAGTCGCTTGCTTCGCGTCTTCAACCATATGCTTGGTCACTACTCCTGAACTGTCGGCCTGAAGCTTTTGTTGAGTTGCTTGTAGATTCACAAGGTTTCCTTCAATGGAGGCTATCACCGTGTAAGCCTCATCCAGCCAGGGCTTTAGTTGTGCCTTCAACACTACTTCCTTATGTAGCATTGCATCCACCTGTTCCTTCAGCTGCTTGGCCTCCTGCAGCTTCACCAATATCTGTGCAAGCACGACGGTTCGCGTTGTGCCTTTGAGTTCATCATAGCACTGTTTTAGCTCATGTGCTTCTGTTTCTAGTCGTTGTACATTGGGGTCCTCCTGCAAGCTTGTCAGGACCTCGAATGACTGCTTAAAAAGTTGTGTGTAGTCTGCTACTACACTATCAACTGCCGCTACTACTTTTGTGATAGCAGTCCACTTCTCCTTTACTTCTAGTGGAGTTGAAGGCTGGGCCTTCAACTATAACTCTGTGATCTACAGGTTCAACTCCAACTGAACCCTCGCCATCTTAGTACGAGCGTCGTGCACCCCTGTAGCCAGCTTGCGGACGTGCATCGCGACTGGTTCCTCCTCAGGAATGGCCAACTTTGGGACCATTCAGCATGCGTCCTTGATGACCTGCATAATGCGCTTGTTTTGGTTGGTCATCTCAGTCACAATGACGATAGTAGAATCTCGTTGTAGGGCCATCTGCTCATTGTTGATCCACTGCTCACTAATCACCTGGAGGGCACAGTGCTCATGGGCCCTCAGGTTTGCAATCACTCCTTCCTACAAGAGGTGGAGTGATTCTCTAGGGAACACTGCTAGATTCAACCCTACTCCATTTAGGGCACTGACAGTGGGCCTATCAGCTTCGTTCTCTGTGGTTAGTGCTCCATTAGGCAACACTATTATGTTGGAAGCCTTCATGAGCAACATGTCGACAGATTTTGAAGTGCCGATAGCAAGGATATTAGACATCATGCCAGCTTGTGACACGTGGGTTTGCAGCTCCTACAGACGTGTCTGGATAGCCACCAAGGTTAGTTGCTACTGCTGCTGAAACTGTTGTAGGGCCTCCGCGGTGACATCCCACACTGTGTCATCGATGTCATGAAAATCACCCTTTGTTAGCGTGATTGGGTCCAGTGATGTCTTAGTAGCCTTTCATTTCTTCCTCACCCTCCTTTCTCCTACTCCCTTAGATTCTTGATGTGGGCGGACTTCGATTTTGTGTCCGTGCCGTGCTGTTATGTCTGCTCGTTCGTCTCCTCCTCTGCCTCAGATGAAGGCAACTTCACGCCTTTGTTAGAGTCTCATTATGTTCCACCCGTGTGCTTCTTTGTTTGCTTTGCTTGGGCCTTGTCAGCGACCTCCTTATTCCTTTTCTCTACCAGTTGCGCCATCTTTAGCTTGGCCTCCTCCTTCTTTCTCTGCGTGTCGGACTTGTTCCCTCCCATCTCCGAGTCTGTTGTAGAGCACCACTCTACCGACCATCGGTCAAGTACTGCATCAATGGCATCATCCGTTGCCAGGTAAGGCAAGTCATACCATTTCTGTGTAGGGTCCTTCCACACCCTGATGGACACATGGTGGAAATCTTCTTTGAACTTTGCGTATCCCTGCAGGTTGGCATACATTGTAGGTGACGATTGTGGTTTGCGATTGATAGCCATGTGGATGTTCATGTCCATCAAGGTCCAGAAGATGTTGCTGCCTTTGATGCGCTGCGCATCCTTGGTCACCCACAGTGAAGCGTACTTCATTGCTTCTGGTAGGTCGGGTGTGATTGAAGGGAATTGGCTGTCCTCTGGCAACTCCCATGCTACCAGCACAATCGACAACAAGAGCCATGCGTAGTGGAACATCTTGCTAAGCTCCTGTGTTTCGTGGAAGTTTGCTAGGAGTTCTCCGCGAAGATAGTCCAACCAGTTGAACTGGACTCCTTCGGCACACTGGGCTGTTAGTGCGATCACATGCGCTGGCACCTCATCGGTGTGACACTTCCTCATCACCTTCCCTGCTAAAATATGTGTAGCCACCTTTACAACAGGGTCATAGATTTTGGATATGGCATATCATGCAGCTTAAACTTCTCTTTCATGGCCTCTGCGAGGGCCTACTCACCACCTTTTCTGCCAAAATATCATGGCCACATTTTCTCCAATGTAAGGGAACTGTGTGATCCTGTGGATCAACTTGTTAGTGATGGGGATTGGCTCCTCCAACCATAGGCACTCATCATGCACGAAGCATAACAGCTGCTTGATGACCAATACTGTCACTAGGGTGCGGTTGTAGTGTGGCACCCAAAGCAGGTTGAGCAACCCTGCCTTGTCTACTCCTTTGAGCTACCTTCATGGTTCTAATGCGGTCTTTCTGGTGGTTGTGTCAATCATGCGATGCATCAACTGCTCAGTTGCCAGGTGTGAGAACTTCTCATGGTTATCCAAGTCCCAGTCTTCAAGTTTTAGTAGAGGAACCTGCCCCAAGCGTGGTCCTTCCAAGACAATTTCATCTGGCAGTAGAGGGGTTTGGAAGGGGACCTTGTTCTCATCGATGTCTTTTAGTACCTTGGTCTTTCCCTTCCATGGAGGGACATACTCAGGCAACTGAGTGATAGGGTTAGCACCCTAGGCCTCAACTTTCGCCAAATCTACTCCCACATCCTCATCGTCCATCGAGATGTCTTCGAGTTCTTCCTCCTTCTACTCTAAGTTGATGGTTTTTCCCTTCTTCTGTGTGGTAGGCTTTGGTGGGTTTCTTCTTGGCGATGCACGCAGGGGTATTGTAGGCTGCTTGCCCTTTTTATCCTTCGTGGTCTCCTTGGTTGGGGTCGGCTTTGGCCTCGATGTGCTTGGTGATTTGGGGACTTCCGCTAATATTTCGACAACCTCTGGAGCAACTACTTCTGCCCCCATCTCAATTTCCAACACGGACTCCTCTGCTTCAGTATCTATATCTTCTGTGGGCACCAACATGATGTTCTGCAAGAACTGTTGTGTCTCCTTCGACAATGTCTCAAATACCGAACTGGCTATCAGAAGTTCATAGTGCTCATGGTTCATGTGTGCCTGAGAGCTCAACAACTCAATTCTCAAAATGCGAGGAGTTTTTCGCTGGATACCCACTTGTAATTTATAGGGCATCTTGAATTCAAATCCGGCCGTTCCTCGCAAATTCGGTTCATTAGTGCTGGATTGGTGGCATATTTTCAAGGATCTGCCCCATAAATTTTGTCTTAAATGTCGGCCATCCACTCCATTTCGCTGCATTTCTAACATCAAATCATGAACAATGACTTTAATGGTCACTTTCCGGTTAACTTGTGTGATTTATTCCTGGGTAGCGCAACTCCCTTCATGTTGCTGCGAACCTTGTGACACTTCCTTGCTTCACACAATCCTCCAATTGCGTAGCTCCCCAACTCAGGCAGTGTATTTTATAATCCCGCACTTCCTTTCAGCTGCCTAGAGTGCTAAGAATGTGCTACCTTCATGTAGTCACATGGCCGAACCACTGGTGTATGGCTTCAAGCGACTGCCATTCACCTTTCCTGGAAATGGATCTCCATTCAATTTGACTAGCTGTACCACTCCTCCGTCAGTAATATCCTTAATGACATAGGGCCCTACCCAGTGCATTCTGAATTTCCCCAGAAATTTATCAAACTTGTTGTCATATAACAAAACCAGGTCATTTACCTTAAAGGTGTGCAACTTAATGTGCTAATCATGCCATGATTTTTCGCGTTGCTTTTGGACTTGTTGGTGAAATCTAGCCAGAAATATTTCTTCCTCAAGCTCAGGTAGCTATGCGAGCCTCTCTTCCAGGGCTTCGTGATCTGCCATACCCGTGAGTTCCACTATGCGCAGGCTAGGCACAATGTATTCCATGGGCATCAGTGCTTCAACACCATATACAAGCCTAAAGGGTGTTTGTCCAATCAACTTCTTGCATGTCGCCCGATAGGCCCATAGGACTACAGGTATGCATAGTTCCCAATCACTTCGTTAAGCATTGCAAACCTTGGTCAGTGCATTCTCTAGTAATTTATTGAATTTTTCCACCATCCCATTAGCCTGCGGGTGATAAGGCGTGCTCTTCTAGTGATATACCTGAAATTCCTCTGTCAGCGCGCTGATCGTCTCATTCAAAAATTGTGTTCTGCAATCACTCATTAGAATCTTTGGACACCTGCATTGTGTTAGTACATACTCAAAGAGGAACTTCGCAGCTGTTGTTCCTGTGCAATCCTTTACAGGCTGTGCCTCCACCCATCGAGTAAGATAATCCGTCGCGGTGATAATGTACCTTGCTCCCGTCTTTCCTTAAGGATGGATGGGATCCACAAAATCTATTGACCATTTCTCGAAGGGTTGTAATGTCATCTATGGATTCAAAGGCAGCTCATCCCTCTATGATTGCATTCCAGTCCTTTGACACACATCACATGCTTTGCAGTACGCTTTCGAATCCTAGTGGAGGGTTGGCCTCCACAACCCTATGTGTAGAATCTTCTGAGCAGTTGCTCTCCCTGCATAATGTCCTCCCGCGGTGCCCCCATGAGCATCTGTGAGGATATTTCTCCTTTCAAACTCTGGTACCTACCATCACAATATCTCATCAGACCCCACTTTATACAGATGCCCGACAATGACATAAAAGTCTGTTGCGCGCACCACTAACTCCTTTTTGCTGGAAGGTGCATCCTTCCAGGGCAGTTCCTGTTGTTAGGAAATGTAAGATATCTTCAAAATGACCATATGCAACGCGAACTACAAAGAGATGCACGTTAGGCAATCCCTCCTCCAAATTAGTGGGCTCTTCCCCTATTTCGATGCACGATAGATGCTTTGGTCCTGCGTTCAGTCGTCCATGCTTCATAATAACTTCAAAATCATACTCCTAGAATAATAACAACCACCTGCAGATTCTATCCCCAACACAGGCTTATTGAACAGGTATTTCAACGTGGAATGATGTGTATACATCTTAAAATTGCCACCCAGCAAGTAGTGTCTAAACTTCTGGAGCGTGTATACCGTGGCTAACCCTTTGCGCTTGGTGGTGGAATAGTTCTTCTTCGCCTTGGATAACCTTATGCTTGCAAACACTACAGGATGGTTCAAGTCTCCTCTCTGAGCCTGTGTTAGTAATGCTCCCAGCGCTATACATGACGCGCGTGTACATGTACACGAAACTCCTTCTTCCAATCCGGGAAGACTAGAATCGGCACGGTGACCATCTTTCCTTCAATACATCCAAGCTTTTCTTATAGTCCTCGTTCCGACAGAATGTGACATCTTTTTTCAACAACTTCTCTGTAGGCACAGTGATCTGGGCATAGCCCTTGATAAAATTTCTATAATATCTAATATGTCCTTGGGTAGCTCACAACTACTTCACACTCCTCAGTGCTTCCAAGTTAAGTATAACCCTGATCTTTGCGGGATCTACCATCAGTCCTTGCCTACAAACCACATGACCTAGCAGGGTCCCAAAAGGAACACAAACAAATACTTATTTAGATTGAGCGTGATATGGTATCTTCGACAAGTATCTAGCATCAGGCGTAAATTGGCGACATGGCATTTCACCAGCCCAAACACAGTCCAATCATCAAGGTACACTTCTAGGAACTCATGAATAAATTCCTTGAATGCTGCAACGACTACGCGCGAAAAAATAGCAGGCGCATTCTTCAATCCGAAAGGTATTACAGTGTACTGAAAACACCCCCACTCAATCGTGAAGGTTGTCTTGCTCCTATCTTGTGGCGTGATTTTGATCTGATGGAACCCAGAGAACCTATCAGTGAAGGAATATGCTTCTTGGCCACCTACATTGTCCAACACTTTATCAGTGAATGGCGTCAGGAAAGGATCATGTACACAAGCATCATTTAACTTCCTGAGATCTATGCATATCCTTATTTCATCCTTCTGCTTCTTTTCTTGTACCACCATTGGGCTCACCCAATCATATTCTTCTACAGGCTCAATGATGCCTACCGCGAGCATCTTGTCTAGCTCTAAGTGGACCTTCTCTTTATACTTCGGGTTGAGACGGTAAGGTCTTTGCTTAATTGGCTTCATGTCAGGCTTCAATGTGATCTTCATAACACCCAGGTCCCTTATTATCCCTTTTAAATTTGTAAACTTGGTAGGGAACAAATCCTGGTATTCGGGGAGAAATTTAGCGACCTTATCCACCACCGCGTATTCCCACTAATCTCTCATCTTCATGAATTTGGGATCTATCTCCGTACCAATATTTACTTTTTTCATTTTTAGCGACGTGGTTATATCATGATTCTAAATCTACAGTCCTTCAACCTCGTGGTGACCTTTTGTTTCAAGGATGTTAACCTTTCACGGATCCTCATCTTCTTCTTCAGTGGTTACGTTATAACAATCTAGCGCATGACTTAGCTGAGTAGCCTAATTAGGTTGAATTAGGTCCAAAGGATCTTGTAGTATCCTAAATATTGCTGCTTTTACTTCTTATAGCTCCTCATCGATATAGTCAAACCCGTCTTCAAAGATGAATGTCATTATGAATCCCTCATGCAGAATATCCCATTCTCCTGTACCATGGTGGAGCTTTGCTTCTAAGTACTAGTTCATCGAGATGACATCCAAGGTGTGACAAAACAAGTGGATCCATTTAGGTTGGGGCTTCTCTCCATAAACTTGAGCCCATTTGGCTAAGTGCCGAGTAGATCATCCTACCCATCATATTTTTTTGTCATTCGTACCTTCAGCTTCCGAAAGTGTGTTCTCATCATTCTCCTACATTCACGCCAATCATAAAAGCTACCCTTGTGCGTACCCCACCACCTTGCGGGCATAGCGCATAGTTCCTAGTCCAAAGCTTGGAACCACTGCTTATCCGGTACCTCCCTCTCAAATGCGTCGAAAAATATATCTACATCATTCAGGCCATCATAAGTGGGCAGATTTCTTACCTTTGACGACACACAGGGTAGCGACCGCATCATCATGTTACAACTCAGTGTGGTTACTTCATGTAACAGATTCTACCAGCGCTCTAATTCTTCATTAGAGTTCGAGGTGCAGGAACTCTCGTGATCCCATGCAATTCATCCATCTGATGTTGGATTCACCCAATCTTGGTCTCACGCTATTATCTTATAGATACAATCCAGATCGTCATGGCTCTCATAATCACGGAGTGGTTCAGATGTCACACAATCCTTCAGCAGGATCTAGGGGTACTATTACGCGAAGCTATTTCTTCTCAAATATCATCTTTCACTTCTTTAGGTTGATTACCCCATTCATATAAGTAGCCCAATCAATTCCAAGGAGCGCAGGGTAGGGGTTGCTATCATCCATGATTTCTATTACTTCAAAGTCAGCCAGTGCGCTCGTGCCTTCAATATCTACAGTCACCCCTTGCAGCTGCCCCATGGGGATGATTTTCTACTGATTCACCATCCTTAGCTGAATCAGAGACCACTGCAGCACAAGTCTCGCCATCTATTCCCAAGTCTGCTTTGGTAGGACGTTCGCATCTAACCCCAGATCCAAAATAACCTGATCCATTGCATACTCTCCTATCTGCGTGGTCAGCTTCATCTCTCGTCCTGTTCTTGTTTTATGCTTACCAATCTTTCGTACCATGTGTGGTTCACCTAGAGCATTTTTGGCGCATCTATTTATAAGCTCATGTAATCCATTCACAACCTTGCTATCACGCAACAACTTCATGCAGGTCTCTAGGAAGATTGTAAGCATAGAAGGGTCCATCTCCTAATCATGCTTATCCTTTCTCCTTGAGGTGGAGGCCTTAGTGAAGTTCAAACCTCATCATCTGTAGAATCTGAGTCGGCTGAGGTGGTAGCGCCCCTTTGTCACATATCCTTGCTATTAGTGTAGGACAGTCTTCCATTTAATGATTAAACAGAGTGCAATATTTTCACGACGGGTGTGTTGGGTTAGTAAAATTGCGGGCATAGTGTCCTAGTCCTTCGCAATTGTAGTAGATCAATTGTCCCCGACTCTACTAGGTCCTCCTCTGCCTCGTCCTTGTCTGCACCCTTGAAAGCCTGTTCGCGCCATCCCCGCGTTTTGGTCAGGGGGTCGTGTTTCATCCTGAACCCTATAGGCGGGCATTCTTTCCATCATCAATTCATAACTTCTACAGTTCCTCCCATCATTCCCTAATGACCTACAAAATTTGTAGAACCGTTGTTGTGGCATTTGTACAAAATTCTGTAGCAAATGACAATTATTCGTGGCATGTTTTCCTGCTCCCTGACATATAGTGCACCACCATGCAGGCCCCGCGCTTGGTCTTGCTTGAGCTTCTGGCCTCAAATCCTCCTCCTGCCATGTAGTTCACAAAGACTAGGCAATGGTCTTTGTCATGCCCCTGACCCTTGCATTTCAGGCACCATACCTCTTCACGCACCTCTGGTGGAATTGTTCTATCCCACTTCAAACTTTGCATCTCAAGGCACAAATTTTTCAACTACGCATGGATCTGCTGAACCCCTAGATTTGTATCTTTCATCGGTGTTTCATGCAGTCTCATTACAATCTCCAAGGCCTCTACTTGAGTTGTTATCTTCTGTTGTGATAGCGCAACCCTTAGGTGTGATAGGAGTGAAGCCACAAACCACTCGCGATGTTGCCCGTATGTCAAGTTCATATTAGCTTCACGGATCTGACACTTCAACCTCTGATCTAATTCCCAAGGTGTCTCGCGTGGATTCATCGTGATTTATTTGAACCCCACAATTGACTGTGCCTCATATTTAGGGCTACTGAATTCTTTGTTCAGCGTGGTCTAGACGTCTGCCACTCCAGTGTTTGGGTTATCATTAGAGTACTTAATGTACCAGGTTAGTGCGCGATCCTACAGAGCACTTACCAGTGTTTCCTTCTTCATGTTATCATCCGTAATGCCTTGAGCTTCCCATACATCTTTCACCACAAACCAGAACTAGTCCAGGTCCTCATTTCCCAAGCCTTTAAACAAAGGCAGCTTCACTGAATGTGCCATACTGAACTGCAGTGGAGGCGGTGGTGGTATGGGTGAAGTTGTAGGTGATGGTGGTGAAGCTGGAGGTGGTGTGGGTGGAGGTGGTAATTGTGGGAATCTTTGTATTATTAACTCAATAGCACTTCGTGGAGAAGCCTGTGCTACTCCCTCTTCGTCCTCTTTTGGAGGTGAAATTAATGGACTATATTCAGGACCCTTTCTCCCTTCGTTCCTTTAAGTCTTTCCTCTTTGTGTAGCTCCAAACATCAAGGTAGCTGCATAACCCATTTTTTGCGCAATAACATTTTAATCCATGTATTCAAAGAATTCAAGTACTTACCTCGTGGACCCTTGAAAAAGTGCCACTCTACCTTGTTGTAGCTAGCTAAGGTATTGACCGTGAATTTAGTCACAAATCCTGCTATGATGCAATCTAGCCAATGATCGACAGCATGGGTGATCTTATTCTTAGAGGCTTCCAATCTTTATACTAACTCCGAGTTCCAAACAATAGGACCATCAAGTCTCCACCTTCCTTGGCTATTTGCAGCTTTGCGATCCACTCATATAGCTCAATCGGAAAGGAACAAAAAAAAGATCTCGTGAATTTTTGTATATAGGTACCTATCTAGCCATTGTTCCTTTGTCAGTCATGAGCTTTTATTCTCCCACACCATGAATTCGTGGATATTCCTATCCAACTAGTCTCTGATCTCTTTCTTAGTTGGATTCTAGCGATATGAAATCACACATCCCTTACGCAGATTTCGGTCCTAGCAGCGGAACCATTTGTTGGCCTGGTGGGGCTTGACCTAGGTTTAACATTAGTTAGCCAAACAAATCCCTACACTATTGGCCCTTTCGACATCAGCCCACAGAGCACGGACCAAAGTCTCACCCGAAGCAGTATGGGGGGATGTTGGAACCAAGTTTCTGCACCCTGAGATGGTTGTGATGTCGGTTTATTCCTTCTATTCTTGCCTTCGCATAGGTCGTAGAGTTCTAGGGCTATGTTTACCTAGCCCTTTATTCTGCCCTTCAGTACCTCCATGAAGGGGTACGATTGGCCTTCACGCAGCCCTAACCTGGGGTTCAGGTACTTTTACGCTGCTAAAGCAACATAAAGAATAGGTTTCTAAGTTATCCTTAAGTGTCTTACTTATCTTATTAAACACCCACAGTTAGCGCCACATAAACATATATTCTTAATTTCATTCAATTATCTAATGTAATTACATACATTCACACATCACATAAACATTATAAATGAAATTCATACACAATATGACAAGATGCATTAATAGGAAATAAGACACAAAATTTGTAGAATGCTTCTCTTTATTGATATCTTCGAGGGATTACAGATTCTATCCACCCTGCGCACATAGCTGTAGGGGTCTGCGCACCCAGCTGCGGACTTCTACCCTAGGCCTTTGTGCACTTAGTTGCAGAGCCTCTACCTACACTAAGACTCGAAACTTAGATTTCTTTCCTTATTGCTCAAGACTTCATCTACAACTCATGACTCATTAAAACTACTTAGAGCTTACTTACTTAACCCTTTTTATACAATCCCATGGTCTGCGGACCATGGGTAGATCTTTACAGCTGACTTTGCTTTACAAAATTAAGGGTGGACAACCCTTTATGACTCATGACATCTTCACGCTTCGCGACCATAAAATGTGGAGACTTTACAATTTTATTACAAAATTTGACTCAAAACATAGGCTTTTAGCCCCAAAATTATCCTTGGGGGATCTCGTTCCCAACATAAGGTTAAAACTCGAAGGGGACAAGGGAGAGGGATTGTAGGAGGTAAATACTCCTCATTTACTTATCCACCATTCAAACATTCCTCCATCCATCACACCAGCTCGAAGTGCAAGCAACCAAACCATGAGGATTAGAAGGGAGCCGAGCAAGTGAGATACAAAGAGCTAGTTTATCTCGAGTTCAGGAGCCGAGCCTCCCTGATTTTAAGGAATTCATTGGGCACTTCAGTTGCATAAGTAGAGAGGCCTAGAGCCTCATGAGGATTCGAATTTTTGTTGTAAAACTCTAAGCTATTTTCGAGCTCTAGACTTGTGAAACTTTTATGATGTAATTTTCTGTTTTGGTAATAAGAATGAGTTTTGTTTTGAGCCAGCACTGAGTTAACTCAGAGGGCTAAAGCACTTGGGTTAGGGCCCAACCCTAGCATCCAAGGCTCCTCTTTCTTGTATATGTATTTTTAGTTTAGTTTCATAGCTTCATGTTAATTTACTTTTAGATGCATTTCCATTGCAAGTAGTGTAGATTGGATTGGTTGTTTATTAGTTTGCTTCCATTTGTGCCTTAGTTCATTAGCAGGTTAGTAGGGATAAAAGGAGCACCACAAGGTTTTCAGCAGGTGTCTCAGCCTCACTTCCTCCCTTTGGGATCATGACTTGAGGAAGGGACCCTTATGCATTCCCCAAAACACATATTTCTATTTCTTTTATAAGCTTTGGAATTTGATTTCTTTAAATTAGCACTTGGTTAGTTTTGCAAAGTAGGAATTCATTTTCATTTTTTCATCTTCATTTTTGCAGTAGATCTCATCCATGCTTTCATTCCTTTCATCAACTTTCCTCATGCATAATGTAAGCAGTTAGTTCATTAATTCTTCTTTTCTAGTTTATGAGAATGTTTATTGTTTACATAGATTTTTGGAAAATATACACGTTTTGTGCAGAGAAGGTACTCTAAAAGTAGACAAATACTTCATAGCCAAAAACCACCTTCCACTCCATCCACCATAGCCATCCCTTGTTTCAACCATCACCTTCACTAGTTTTCATCATTTTTTGTAGAAATGTTTCCAAGCACATTGAGCGAATCCAACCATCTCCTATCTTTGTTGTTGACTTCTGAGTGATCCTACACCTTCTCCGACTCCATTCCACCCATCAACCACCTTTCATAGCCTTCAATCACCTCCAACACCTCACATTTTTCTCTCGACTGTATCCTGTAGGTTTATAGGGAATCTTGTAGGTTTCTAGTACACCCTGTAGGTTTTCCTGAAATGGCTTGTTTTGAGGCCGAATTGAGGGAAAACCTCTAGGAAGTCACCAAAATCCTCCCGAGGGTCTCCCACACCATCCAACCATATCCTAACCCTTCCAACCATCCTCCAACATCCTTAATTCATCTGCCACATCACCAAAAGAAATTAGTTCGCATACTTGATTTTGCATGAAAAGACAAAAAGACAAAAATAGATTTATTTCAGTTCCTTTAGTTGCACACTAGGGATGTTTGATGCTTCTTACTTCTATACTTAGATATTAGAATTCGGTTCATGTTAATTTATCATTTTTGCAAAGCATAGTTTATTAGCAGTTATTTGGGAAATGGTGTAATTTAGCATTGAATTTCGGTCTTCTCTATTATTGCAGTAGAGCAACTCTTTCTTAGAGTAGATTTACCTTTCTTCCATCAATAAATCAAGCTTCTTCTGACTCCATAAAAGTCTAGCTTGAAAACCCTAGTGGTCTCTCGCTAGCTAAACAGTGACAACAGGTAGAACCATCACTTTTACTTGTGTGTACAACACTGCCACCTCCAAGTTTGTATGAACCCCTATTTGATAAAGTAAAGCTGGTAGCCCAGGAGTTGCAACATCTTGCTGCAATACTGGTGCTCATCACTTCTTCATTTAAGAGATACAATCTATCATCCTTCCTTTGCAATTTTTATTATTGTTTACATATAATAGGGATTGGTATAATTGCACACTTATTCACACATGGTATCATGGTCCTAGGAAAGACTCGTGGAGCAACAACTCCTTGTGATTGAGCAATTTAGATCACAATATAATTGGAAACTCCACCATGGAGTCTACACTAGTGTTGTTAGTCTCCTCTTTTGCTTGTGATTTTGGTTTTATATTGGTCTCTTAGTTTTCTCTGCTACTTGTCAACCTAGTATGGGTCCTTTTAATAATTATTCACTTTAGATATGAATAGATATGGCCTTAAATTAGATCCCAGACATGTTTATTTTTACTAAAAAATACTACATCACAATTTTCAAGTCAAATTCTATAATTTTATACAAGAAATTTGAGTGAAACAAATGCAGATCTAAATTCTTCTCGAAATTTTAGCCAAAATAAAAAGAAAAAAATGCCTAAAACAAAGTCTAGATAAGGAAGATATGGTTGATTAAAATATTAGTTTATTTTTATGATTTTTCATGATGGTCACATGTTTTTTGTTTTTCCATATCTTTTCATAGGTACATCTTTATTAGATGATATCAGAATCATTAAATCACAATTTTTCTTAGATTTCTTCTAATATATTATTTGTTATGTTTCTGATCAATATTTAGTCACAAATTATCTCTCAAGATATTTGTTTATTTTATTTTTTAATTTTCTGTTGTATTTATTTAATTTTCTAATCATATTTGTTCTCTGCTCTCGACATAGGTTTAGATTTGTATGAGATCTACTTTTGAAAAGTTCTCTTTGATTTGGATCTAATTGGTTTTGCAATTTTATTGTTTTCAATCAAGGTTGATTTGCTTCATTTTACTTGCTTTCACTAGCACATTTGTTTTTTTATCTATTCTTGATTATGCAAAATTAGATCTGAGAGGTTTGGTTTAGTTTTTCAGAACTGTCTACTTCATTAGATTTGAAATTTTCTCTTTTGTTTCCATCCCTAATATTGACCTTGAATTAGGGTTTGGTTTTTTGACCTTTGTAGATCATTGTTATTACTTGATTTTGTTGTCTCCGTCAAATTACAATCTTGATTTTTTTTTTGCACTTCCTATTTTTATTTATCAGATTTTGATATGTTTATTTTGGTGATATTTTTCTTTGTAAACCCAAATTTTATCTTTTGAGTTCTTGGTGTTAATGCATGGTTTTTGTTTTAGTTCCTTTTCAGTTTTTTCTTAAGTTGTTTTTCCGATCAATCTCTGCTATAAATTTAATGAATATCAGGAGTAAAAATTGAGTGTGTGGGTCTGTTTGACACCTATTATGTTAAGGGTTACCGTGTGGAATATGAAAAAATAGTGGAGCCTAAGAGACCACTTGGAATATGCAAACCAATGGTCATTAGATAATGTATAAAAATGTATATCTTTATGAATAAAATGCATTCGATGATTTAGTAATTATGTTTATCATTCCATGTGTGTGTTTAACATGATATTAGAGTAGACATACTCATGCCCTACTCAAATTTGAACCACTAGTTTTGTGGCATCTCTTTGTATGCCATTTCATCCATCAGACCTACCTCTCCTCCTCAACTCTATCATTCCTCAGCCTTGTCTGCAACAACGTTTTCTAAGATACCAGAAAATTGTGTTTGGTGTAACCTCATACAATATTAATTATGCCCTTACATAATGTTCCTTCGCTGCCATTGTGCCAAGTGTAAATGACTCTACTTCATTCCTATCTCGACCTCCCCTTAGATCAACCTAATGTGGTAATTATCAAATCCGCTTTCAGTTGTAAAATTGTGCTTTACCCTTATTTCTACCAACAAAAGTTTCTGCATGAGAAACCTTGAATTTGTAAGAAATATCTCCCACTATATCTAAAACCTTTTCTACTTGTGAAACCATTCAGACCTTTCTCATATGTCCACGCAACCATTCTGAGTGTTATTTTCCTTTCATAATTTCCCTCTCTCCTTTTGATGGTGCATTGAACTTTGATGAGACCTGAGATACAAGTCAATGTAGGGCAACCTATGTCCATGGAACAAAAATGGATGTCATAGAAGGCTTCATTATTTAGTTGCATGACCACATCAATATGTTATTGTAGTGAGTGCGTTAACATGACATTGTGGTAGGGCTCGACTGTAGTTGTCGATACTTGTGGAGATAGGTACTCAATGAAACCCAGCTCCTATTATTTTTCATAACTAATCAAAATCCTTTCCAACTGTGTTGATGATCTAGATCACCACCATGAAAAATATTCATCCACATAATGTAAGGAAAAAAATATCGCTTCTTTGAGATGTATGTTGATCTTTCCAAAGTGTTGAAGTAAACTTGGAAAAAGCTTTCATTATGTAGATATCATATATGTTCTGCAATTGAAAGATCCAAACCTATTTCTCAAGTCTAAAAAAAATATTCCCTTTAGTTGAGTCTACTTATGTACCCTTCTAAATAACTCGCAAGGACTCCGATTTGAGTATCATTTCCCCTCCTAAAGAACTTTGCAACACTATATTCAATTCCATCATATTGAAGTTGAGGGAATAGCCAATTTTTTTATCCTTTAGTTCCCAAACTCTTATGAACTAGCTATCTATATACATAGCTAAAATTTTAGTTAAGTCAGCCAAGCTGGGTACGCATCATATATTAGATAATCTCCCACCTCCACTATAACTACCCTCTTTGGATCTTCTGGTTCAAGTTCAGCACCCCAAGACATACCTACGAAAAACACAGAGTGTATCCTATATGTCTTTGGTTTTATTGCTTGTTTTTTCATTTGGTTCAACAATACCGTTTATCCCAGTGAAAATATTTAATGAAATGGGTAGAAACCCTTTTTTCATTATGAAAATTTGGATATCTTCCAATTGAAAATGCAGCTCCCTTTTGGTTGATAACACGGAACAATCCACACACACCACACACACACCACACACACATCACATATATATATATATATATATATATATAATATATATAATATATATATATATATATATATATAATATTATATTATATATATATATATATATATATATCACAAAATGTAAGAATACAAGTGGTTGATAAAAGTAGCTGGAAGGCTTGGTAATAAAGGTATTATTTCAATACTTCCTTGATGCTACTAATTATTTGACTTGACCCATTGGAAGAGAAAATATTATTGTGGTCCATATTGTTATGGAACATCATATTTGAACTTGCTTCCTCTCCCTTATGGTTTTTTGAGATATTTCTTGCACATCCTCTCTTCTTAGTTGAGTGATTTCATTTCACTTTGTATATGTTAGATAATGAATTAGTAATTTCTTTCAATCTTCGAAAGAGTAGAAAACCATTTCCTAGCTTCCAAGTTTAGGAGATTTACATAATCTCATAAGGTAGATGTTTCTCATTAGGTTTGCTTATCGATGGAGGTGGTTACCAATGGAGCTACACAATCCATGTTGAGTTCAATGTTTATGTTGATTGGCATAGATACATATTACACTTTCAGTCCCCATCAGTGAAGCGTTAAGGTAAGCCTCCCGAAGGGGTATCATGTTTTGAAGCTCTTGAGCATAGCAAAGATTTCATATCTCATTCATATAATTATATATGAGACTAATGATTCAATCTGACTCAAAGTGTGTGCACACCCAAGTAGCCACTTGTACAACGAGTAAGTGTGAGGCAAAATCGACTTCGATCGTTATGGTCTGGTATGAAGATCTGGTCCTAGATGAGCTGACCTCATTATAATAGCATGGATTGTGACCATGAAAAAGGCTCCTCTCTTGTAGTGAGATTTATTAAATGAAAGGTTTTAATTCCAGTGATATAATTCAAGGTCTTCCTAAGGTGAACAATTGTTAGAAGCCTTTTTGAATAATTCAATATTGATGAATTTGAAAGAAAGTTCAGCTCTAGAAATGTCATCACATAAGGAGAATAATGGATTTGTTTCTTCAAAATTTTCAGTATTTCAAAGAGATCGTTATTTACTTGCATAATATCGAAAAGACATACCCCTGGTATCACTTATCCACTAGGACAGTTGAGAAATGAGAAAATATATCTTTTCGACATTTTCGAGCTATATATCCACGTTTCACTATTGTTTTGAAGTTTACTCTCATGAATCGCTAATATTTTTTCTTGGTTAGTCATTTGTTGGTCATGCCAGATTAGTTGTATTATGGGCTGAAGCAATGAACCTATTCGATGTGGCTCATTTCGTACGAGAAAAACCTATGTATGAACAAGGATTGATTATTCTTCTCCATCTAGCTACTCTAGGATGGGGAATATGAGAGTGTGGGTGTGTTTGATATCTAATATGCTAAGGTTTATCGTGTGGAATATGAAAAAATAGTGGAGTCTAAGAGACCACTTGGAATATGCAAACTAATGGTGATTAGATAGTGTATAAAAATGTATATCTTTGTGAATAAAATGCAAACAATGATTTATTGATTATGTCTATCATTCCATGTGTGTGTTTAACATGGATCATGTCATGCTCAAATTTGAACCACTATTTTTGTGTCCTCTATTTGTATGTCAGTTCTTCTGTCAGACCTACCTATCCTCCTCAAGTTTGTCATTCCTCAGCCTTGTCTTCAACATTTTTTTCTAAGATACTAGAAAATTGTGTTTGGTGTAACCTCATATAAATCTTAATTATGCCTTACATAATGTTCCTCTGCTCCAACTGTGCCAAGTAGAAATGAATCTATGTCATTCCTGTCTTGATCTCCCCTTAGATCAACACTCAAGAAATCTGTGGTGAACCTGATGTGGTAATTATCAAATCTGCTTTTAGTTGTAAAATTGTGCTTTACCCTTATTTTTATCAACAAATATTTCAGTTTGAGCAGTCATGAGTTTGTAAGTAATCTTTCCCACCATATTGAACACCTTTTCTACTTTTGAACCCATTCAAACCTTTCTCAGATGTCCACTCAACCATTCTTAGTGTTATTTACCTTTCCTAATCTCCCCCTCTCCTTTTGATGGTGCATTGAAATTTGATGAGACCTGAGATACAAGTCCATGTAGGATGGTCCATGTCCATGGAACGAAGATGGATGTCATAGATGGCTTCATTGTTTAGTTGCACGACCACATCAATATGTTATTGTTGTGAGTGTTTTAATAGAACATTGTGGTATGGATTGACTGCAGACGTCGATACTTGTGGAGACAAGTACATAATGAAATCTAACTCCTGTTATTTTTCATAATTGATCAAAATCCTTTCCAACAGTGTTGACGACCTAGAGAACCGCCATGAAAAATCTTCATCCATGTCATGTAAGAAAACTTTGTCACTTCTTTGAGATGTTTGTTGATATTTCCAAAGTGTTTAAGTAAACTTGGCAAAAGCTTTCGTTGGTGGCCTAGGCATGCTATCAAGCTAGTGAATGAAAAAATCCCCACTAATTTGTTAGACGTCTCTATTTATTTGAGCAATTTACCATGATGTTGTCAATTACTTATATGTTGCATGTATACACAACAAATATATTGATATGAATTTTGTTTCGAGTTTCATATATACTAGGATTGTGCCTTATTCTTCTTCATAGATTTGATGAATCAATACCTAGCTGCAATGGCAAGGTTGAAGGAGTGTGTAGTTTGATAGTAACATTTTGTCTTGATCTTGGGGTTTATAATCCGACTAACTTACATCTTTGTCTTTCATATTTACTTCCACATTGTCAATGATATATATTTAAAGTAGTGGAAAAATATAAAATCATTCCTCTATGTAGTAATGTATTATAAGGACTAGAATGTAAGAAATTCTACTAGACTAGCAAATGAATAATCCAGTACCAAGATTTAGGAGAAGACCACCAACTAGTTGGCCAATTCCTACGGGCTTAGATGATCGTTAAAGTGGTAGGGTTTTTCTAGATCAAAAGTTGCAAAATTTTGAAGTCTTCGAATGTACCTCTATCCCAGAGATGGTCATTACGATGGATGTTGTTTCATATTCAAGAACCAAAAAAGACAAGAGCATAATCAAGTCTTCATTTTAGTACAAATAGTGTTAGTGCTTCTACCAGAACCTTGAAGTGCCAAAACTTATGAAAATAAAGGGAAAATAATTTAATTCAAGTTCTTGTTCTATGTCCAGATGCACACTTAGTTTTAGACTCTGAAGCAGTAACAACCTCCATAGTTGCATTAATTGCATCCATAGTAGTTGCATTTTGGGAATTTAATTTGGTATGGAATCAAGATATATTGGTTTGATTTCAACTTGGTAATTTAATAAATTATGATTAAACCAATAGGTTTTGTGCAGATTCCACCATAACATATTAATTGTAAGGTGCATTTTCAGTTTAAACTGACACCCTTTTCAAGGTTGATTGCAAGTGCTTTTTGTACATTGAGAAAATGGCCAGACTTGATGGAGTATTAGAGTTATTGAATAGTCTAATATTGTCTACTACTAATGAAACTGTGAAAAAAAAAAAAAAAAACCACTCTTGCTAATATTAAAATTTGTCTACAACATGCACAGGAAAAGATTGATTTTTTGTAGCTTGAGCCACAAATACAACAAGATGAGTTACAATAGAAAATACATGATTATGAACTAATTTTTGTTTATAAAATTCATCTGCATGAGATTGAGATAGAATCCCACCAAAAACAATAAATTGAAGTTGAGGTTGATTCACATCTAGTGCCCATTTCAAGAGAAAATTTGCATGTTGATGCATAAATTTAACCTACACTTCCTAAGCCCATCATCAGACCTTGGGAAGAGCTTGTCAACAATAAGCACATAAGTAGTCTTAGACATGACAAGGAGGTTTCATTTCACACTCTCGAATTTCTCCAAACCCATCAAGTTTCCAAGTGTTGGGTTCCTTCATGACAATTCATCTTCACCTTTTCCATATCCTACTCCTCTTCCACAATAGCCACAAATTGTCAAATAGCAACATTGTGAAAAAGTTGGCCATGCAAAATATCACTATTTTGATCTTCACATGTGTGAGCATTGTCATAAAATTACTCGTCATTCAAGCAAATTCTTCAGAAACAAGCCTCCTACACGAATGAAGATTCACCTTGGATGGATCACTTCTTGGCAATGGGCTTCAACAACCAAGAAGATATTCTGGTCATACCACATAATCTGTTCTCGAGTATTGACATGTATTTCAGTTGAGATTTCTTCATCTTCTCACCTTGTATCTGAAAGAGGAGAATTGATGGTCATCTACAAGCTTCAAATATACATCAAGAGAACCTAAGCCACAACCTAAGCTTGTTGCATGAGCCTAAATATAGAGTCATCCATACCCAGATTCAAAGTGATAGTCAAAGATAGAATCAGGCCCCATGAACATGTATGTTAGTTGGAGGCCTTCCTTAAACCACCACAGGTTGAGATCTCAATGGTCTCCATTTTCAAAGCATTAGGGACAAATTCCTCTAGCAAAATACTTCAACTTCTAGTCAGACTCAGTATTGTTCCAGGAATTACATTAAGTGTTCCAAGTTGAGACCTCAATGGTCTCCCTTTTCACAACATTAAGGATCACTTCTTCTAGAAAAAGACTTCAACTTCTAGCTAGATTTGGAATTGTTCCAATAATTGCATTAGGAGTTTTAGTTTTTCACCTTAATTGTCTCCCTTTTCACAACAATAGGGAGCACTTCCTCTAGAATAAGACTTTAGATTCTAGTTAGATTCAGAATTTTCCACGAATTGCACTAATCATTCTAGTGTTGGTGTCCAACCTTAAACCACCACTTCTTGAGAACTCTAATTCTCCCACATTATACCATCATTTCAGAGACCATAGTTAGCCAATTTATGCCACACATTTTTACGTTTTTGTATTTGAACTCTCTTCTTGGACTCATATATACCCCTTCAAATTAATGGGGGGAATTTTGGACACCTAATTCGTTAATGGTTATGGTGTGGGATATGAATAGTCAATGGAGTCTAAGAGACCACTTGGAATATGAAAACCAAGGGTCATTAGACAATATTTAAAAATGTATATCATTGTGAATAAAATGCATTCAACGATTTATCAATTTAGTCTACCATTCCAAGTGTGTGTTTAACAGTGTGAGGTTATTGTCTTTCTTTTAGAAAGGAAAAAGACTTTTTTCCATTTTATAGCTAGCCTTCATTGAATGGGAAAAGTAAAAAAATTCATTTTTATATTGCTTGCATTAGGGTTGTGTCTTGAGTCTTTACACACCATATTGGTTGCATGTCGCTTCCCTTTGAGTAAATAATGGCCATAAAATTAACATTTAATAAAATTAATTCAAGATTTTTGCTTTTATTTGGTAGCACACGAACAATAGGTTAGGCTAGGGTTTTGGATTAGCGGAGTGAGGTAAACTCTCCAAGACCATGAAAATAAACCTAGCATCTTAAAATCCATTTACAATGGCACATTTCCCAGGAATTATTTTTCACACAAGAGTCAATTACGAAGTCACATTGAGGCCAGTGGAGTGATATACCCCAGTTTGATTGGTCTTGGTGACATTGATCTACATGTACCTGGGTGACTTACTTGAGGGGTGTTATGGATCACTCTGAGAAATCTCTAAAGAGGTTTTAGGGATAGTTTTTGTGCCTTTGCGTGTAGTCTCGACTGATGTCTCTTCCCTCAGGTCATGGTTATTGTACGTGGTATATCTAGTGGCCATAATATTAGGTTCCTTACACGAGTGATGGTGAGGGGACATCCTTAATGTAATAGACATTGGTCAAACTCACTCGAACCTCCCGAGGGGTACCCCATGACTAATAAGGGTAATTGTTCGGGGTCTAAAAGGACCATTTAGCAAGTTTCCAATGTGACTATCCCAACCACATATTACGTATCAACTTGGGCCCTATTAGGGTCCTATACTTTTTATAGCATCGTTTGATTATAGCTGATAATTATTATGTTTGAAGTGTTGTAAATAATATTCCACGTTCTAAATTATCTCCAAAAAAAAGGTCAAAACCTTAAGAAAAATAAAAAAATATGCTTGCAAGTCAAAATGCAGCATTAGAGGATAATTAAGTATGTTTAGATTAAATTAATCACATCATTTAAATGTGATTAAATAAATTACAATAAGACCTTGGTACTATAGCTTTGATTTTAGTGTAGAGTTGAAAACGAAAAATGGAAATTTGTTGTATGTGGTTAAATGGTGCACATATTCCCTGCTCCCAATCACATAGCTTTTTCATCTGACGACTCCAGCACCTTTTCGCCACCCACCCCCACCATGTCTGCCCTTATCGGTGGTGGTTGGGGGGGGGGGGTGGTTGGCAAAGTCGAGAATTTTTTACCACTTTGGGCCTCCATCTCTACGTTGTCTCTTCTCATCACTTTGCACCCCCCCCTCGCGCAATCGTTAACCACTCCTACCCCCTCTAAAAACCACCAACCCTTGTCCCTGTTGACCACCTAATCCCATGTCAATGTTCAGTTGCCACGTCCCTGCTCATACTCCACTTATATTCTACCACACATCCTCCTCCCTTGATCCCACTCCCACTTACTGTTCCATTCCCACTAACACTCCCGCCAACATTTGACCTCGCTGTCACTCCCACACCACTCATTGCTTGCCACTTGGATTGTTTTCCCCACACACCTGCACGTCATTTCTCCACATCACCCTTGTGGACCCCAATTCCTTTCCACGAACCATGTGCCTCCACATCATCCCCCACAACCATATCACCGCTTGTCTCGACGTCATATGTCTATTTCATGGTGAGTTAAACTATGTTTTACCCAATATAACGTAGTAGTTTCAAACATGGTTTACAAATAGCTGAGAACGAATTTTCAAAAATGGAAAGAGGTTTTTGTTGATAACATCTGCATGTAGAAATTTCTTTCTCAGTTTTCTAACAACTATTATGGTTTGGGATATTTGGATGAATCTTTGCAAGCATATTTTCCCAAAGTTTCTTGTTTTTAGCCAGTGTTTTCAAATGCATTTTCCGATTAGGTGGAAATGAATTTTCCAAAAATGAAAGAGGTTTTTGTTTCCAACATCATCATTTAAAAAAATCTCTCTCCGTTTTCTAACATATATTATGATTTGGGATATAAAAGGGATTATAGGATCTTTTTTTCAGAATTTCGAGAGGAAAAATCTCAAAGATAGTTAATGACTTGGATGCCACCTCATCAAATAAGAGTTGCAATCAAATTCGAATTTCTCTTCTTTGTCACCAAAAATCCATAAAGATAGTGCCAAGTAGATTCATTAGTTTTGAATGTCCTATACTTCAATTATATTTGTGTAATACAGTTGGAGATATTTGTAACAAATCTTGATATTTTTTCAAGATATTTTAATTTAGGATTTTTGTAAATACTTCATCATTTGAAGTAAGAGATGTTGGTTTTTGTATGAAGAACACTATTGTATATTTCTAAAGCATAAGCAGATTATCAGTAATACATAAACCCTTTCATAGGATTCTTGTGTCAAGTTGTTGGTGAAGTGCATCTATCTGTCTTATGTGTTTATATTTCTCTGTTTATAGCACATATTTGTTTTCCAAATCTAAAAGATCTAATTTATTCAAGAGATAAGTAAGGGGAGGAATTTGTTTAAATCTACACTCTGCACCCAGCTATGAATAATTTCAATGTTTTCTTGTGATCTTTAAATATATAATTCAGGTAACAATGTTATATATTTAAAGTGATCCTTAAATATGTTGTTCTTCTCCATTTCAGACCTTAAAGAATCCATTCAGTTTGGCTACCCTTCCCTGTGAGATCTATCTGTAGTCACTACAATTATTATGTATTTTATGTAACAAAATCCATAGCCCAATGGTAATTTAGTTATCAACCAACCATTCAAATTCAAATCAAACTTCAAACTTCATAACTAGCCTAATATTCAATCTAGCAAAGTTAAATCTTATAGAGAGAGCCCTCTCTGAAGCTGGCAGGGCTAGATTCCAGCTTCCAAAGTTGGTTTGTGGTTACCTTGGTGATTTTCTTCTGCAACCTCAGAAAATTATTGAGTGCTAATAGGTCCTAATCAAACAAGATCTGGCAATGGGAAGATCCCTTCCTCTCTCCCTAGCTTTTGTGTGCTTGGATCCTTACATTTCCTAGTGTGTGTTGTTTGGTCTAAGTCTAGTTGATCACAAGGATGTCTTAATTAATTATTATTTTTTCATAAATATATTCACTATGGTTAAATTTTTTTGTGTATTCTCATATACTTTTAAACCTTTCTCCTGAAGAGGAGGTTCCACCACCTTGCATACATACAACAACTATGGTGATGGAGGCCTTAGACCATACTCGAGTTAAGGGGGATAACCTTTGTATTGGGGGGATACTTTATTATTTTTGAAGTGATTTATGAGAGTCCATTACAACATGTAAACCTGCCTTTGACCGAACCTTTTGGCCTTATTTTAGTGCAACTGAGACCTTACGGTACTGAACCATTTTCTTTTTTTTTTCTCATCATATGTTTGGTGAAAACACTACTTCTACTATGGGAGAAATGGGTCCCTTGTTACCTTCTAAATTGGTAGTATTTTCTGCCATGTAATAATTACCACCACTTAGTGTCACACGATCCATTCCTCCTATAACAATTATATCATCTTCTTGGGGAATTCTACTAGTTACTTCTATGACCCCTACAAAGTATTCTAAATTTGTTTGTGTCTATGCCTTAATCCACCATTATCTTTGGAATGTGGGGAAACCCTGGTAAACCAGCAAGAGTTGGGATGTTTACATCTATTTTTCCCATACCTATGATTACTTTACCTAACATGGGCATACCTACTTCGGGGAACATGCAGGGGGGTCTACGATTGTTTCTAGCTAGGCTAGGGATAATAATTTTTTTGGTAGTACATATCAACCTTGGAATAGTTCAATGTTAGGTGCGATTCCTTTCTCTGGGGGTTCCTTTTCCTTCAAAGGGACTAGTTTACTTGGGGGGAACTAGCCCCATTAGTACCACAAATCCTATGATCTCTAATGCTTCCAATGTTTTTTTTTTTCACAATGAGGTTTTTCCTCTATTGTTGGCTACAATCCCATGATAAATTGTGCTTTTAGGATTCCTTTGTTCTTTTGGGGTACTTACCTTGGGGCACATCATACTTTCACCTCATTTGTTGAACTAGGTAATCAATATAGTAGGATGAACTATAACCTCATTCCACATTCATCTGCCATTAACTATGCTATGGGGAGACCATATGGGCTGTTAGGGGGTACTTTTACCCCTTATGATCCATTTAACCAACAACAAATTCCATTTCTAGCACCTCTTGCTTTTCCAAATTTCGATATACTAAAAAATGACCCCATATTCCATGATCCTAGGTGGCCACTAATGCTCACTAAAATTCCTTCAAATTTTCCTATGTTTGAAGGGAAGCTGGGAGAAAACGCATCCACACACATCCCCACCTACCATCTATGGACTTATTCTAATTTATTGGTGGATGATTCTATGTGTTTTCATATTTTCGAGAGAACACTAACCCGTGATTTCGCCAAATGGTATATCAAACTAGATAAGGCATATTATATTGACTTTGCTTTCTTGGATCACACATTTTTGAATCACGTTAAATTACCTTCATGACAAGATATTGGGATTGACCTTTTGTATAATTTCAAATAGGTAACTCTACTCACATATCTAATCATATTTTGAATGGAGAAGACACGAGAGGTTAGTAAGAACCAAAATCCCTAATGAGGTGCCTAAATATTGGTTTGATCAATCCTTATTGCCACCTATCACCAAGGATGTTTCTTTCGTCGAGGTGGCTAATGAGGATAAATAAATCCTACATGCTTAACATCTTGACATGATTTATTCTCAATCAGGCACTCTATATGATATTATTCCTAATTCTCCTCAACCTTCAACTAATCCACAATGGCCCAAGCTAGGACCATGCTATGATGGTGTCATCAGTTGTGTTTCTTCTTATACTATGAGCTAGTTAGTTGTTTAACTAGGGAAATGATTGCAACATCCCAAGTCCAAACAAGTGCATATGCTTCTCAAAAAGTACAACTTTTTGAGAAGTCCATTGAGGTTCTCATTGTGAATTCCATAACATATAAGAATCCACAACAACCTACCAGTAAAAAGAAAAAGAATAAACAAAGGAATAATCTTAAACGTGCTCAGGAAACTACTCAAAATCAACCTAATCAGGGTTGGGGCACAAATAAGAAATGTCACAAGGTTAAATTTCCTTGTAATATTTGTCAAGGAGATCATTTGAATAATGAGTGCCCATGTATGGATGACTTCCATCACCTTCTCGTACCACTATCTACTGCCCAACAGCTGGTTTTTTAAACTTATATGTTCCTTTCCTACCCACAGAAATAAATGTTGTGCAAGCTCCTTCACCTCCACCTGGGGACAATGATAGGCAACATTTTTTTCCTCCTAGAAGCAATGTGTTTGTTCTCATGTGCAATGAGAAAGCTAACTTGTGCATGTGAGTGAATCCTTACAACACTTTTGAGTCAAATTTTACTTCTACGGACATAGCCACCCTTGTTTCATCCACTAGACCTATCATGCTAGATAAACCTTTGAAACCAATATATCACCCACCTAAGGGTGTTCTATATAATTCAACACACAATCCTAATGAGCAGGCTACCCCGTCATTATAACATTATTGAGGATTTAGCCCAAGCACCTTGTTCCATGTCTGCTCAGGAGGTTTTGTAGAGCTATACTACACAACAAAAAGCCTTGTTGACCACTATTGGAGGCTGGATATATCAAATTCTAGATTGATCATGTTTGACATTGATGCCCCTCATTTTAGACTCTCTCGCCGAGTCACTTTTCAAATCTTAGTGCACATCTTCAGTCAAGATATATATCACACTCTTGTGGATGAAGGGTCTTCTACTTGTGTGATGTCTACATCATGCTGGAAGACTATTATATCTCCAATACTCATTAAGTCAAGTACATTCTGCAATAATTTGATGGACACACCTTTGTGCCTTAGGGTATTCTTCCTTCATTCAAGATTGAGCTAGGGGGAAAATACATGACTATCAATCTTGAATGTTGATTCTAAATTAGACTATAATCTAATCCTTGTCCACGGTTGGTTCTATGCCATGATTTCCATCGTATCTTCAATGTTTTCTGTGCTTTGATTTCCTCATGAAGGCAAGTGTATCATAATTGATTAATTAGATTACTACATATTGTCGACCAAGTTTACCACTACAGGAAATTATGCGTCATTTGTTAGATATAACCCTATAGCTTAAGAGAGTATTGGTACGAGACTATTTAAAATCTCATCACTTGTTAGTTTCTTTTATTTACCCCTACTCGACGCCCCTTAATATTTTATTTCTCCTATGCATATGATATATTCCATCACCAGTGGACCCCATTTTTCCCTTGACCCTTGGGTTGTGCCTTCTCCTTTGGAAGTAGACCTACATGGTGATAATACACCACCTTTAGTGGAAGGGATTGCCTCTGTGGTAATCCCAACAATACCTCTTGAAAATGGTCAAAAAATCCATTCCAATATGGAATATGACTAGGATTGTTTTCCCACATGGATTGTCACTCTGCCTATTACACATGACTCCCTTGACGATGAGTTTCCTTCCTGGAAAGTCATCTTGGAGGTCATATCTTCTATTGATAATCCTATTGATATTTTTCCTTTTAATTTCTCTATTCTCCCCAACTCATAAAGGTAGTTATTGGCAAAGAAAATCTTGAATTGACCTAAGGGGTATTTTCTAGCCCATCCATGGGAGTACCACACTTGGACCGAGTCAAGTCTTGGATTTCTGATATTGACCTTTCCAATTATTTTTCCAACTCACATCCTCTCATTTATTAGTTTCTAGCACCCTGTTTATTTCTTGATAGAACTTGTAAAGGAGCTACACTAGCTCACATTATTACCCATTCTTTATGTTCTTAGGTCATCCCTAATAATAATATGGTTATAGGATTTCCTCAGGATCATCAACCTTTAGGAATTTTGAAATTCCTCTCTATTGCATGGCCATATGATGGTGCACCATATGGTACCCCCAATAGTCCATGAGTTCATCTACGAGAATCCTTGGCTTGTTCCCAGCCGTTGCCACTACATTACATAACCTATTAGACTGTATTGTGCTTTGCACATATGTATTTTAGTTTTGGTTTAGTTTGTGATCCAAGCACATTTCTTGTACATCATATATGCCAAAATCCAAAAACAATATAAAAATATAAAATATAAAATTATATCGTCCTTTTTTTAACCCAATCCATGTTTTATTTCTTTCATTATGATGATTTAACCATGGGTATAGTCTATTTGGATGGGTTTTACAAGATAGGGTGGAATTTTTAATGCGACATCCATTAGACCTTAAGTGTTTTATTCTTGAACCTATCATATCGGGGTAGGTCTCTTGCTACAATATTTGTTGCATCATTGAATATCATTTCCATCACCATTGTACCTTAGGTATGATCACGTCAAGTTGAGATATTACCCCTTCTCTTTTTCCATGTCATAACTTGGCATTAGAGCTTTCTTATACATGGATACCCTATATTAGCACCTCTATTCCATGTCGATGTCCATGCAACATTATTTTCCCATCTTATAATCCCTCCTTTTGACCCACCATGACTTAAAATCTTAGCCTCATTTATTTTTCTTCATCATCTTCTCACCTTACCCGAGAGGATTCCACCACTTTTATACCTTGAGATTGCTTTAACTATTTAGCCTTACTTATGCATGTTGATAATATTTGGTTTTGTTTCTCCACTACTATCGTACTATGCTTAGCCCTCTGTTTTCTTTCGCTTGGTGTTCTTGCCTTTCATGGAGGGATTTCTATAGTGATTGGTCTTATTTTCCAACGTCTTTTCCTTCTTATGCTTGGGGAAATTTCATCATCTTGAAACTAGTTACTACCTTTTATACCACTTGTTCCTCTAGGATGAGCTTCCTTTGTGTCCTTGTTCTCAGTAAAAACTAAAAGGCACCAAGTATCATTTTATCTCTTTTTTAGGCTCATTAAAACTGAACAAAAAATGACCTATTGAGCTTACTTGTCTTCTCTTTCATGCTCATTGAACTATGAAAGAGGTTGAAAAGAGAAAAAGGGGAAGGGAATATACATGAGTTATTATTCAAAAAAAAAGTTTCAGTCACATTTCCCTTGAACGTGTTATCTATTTGAGCCATTTCATCATAGATGGATTTTAGCTTGCCTACGAGCCATACCATACATATGAGCTAGTTTAATCCTCTAGCTATTTACTCTTCTAGTCATTATGGAGTGTGCTTTAGTACCTCCTATGTTGTTGCAAAATATCATGTGGTGTTGATTAGTCAATGTTTCCAAGTCACTTTTGTGTCATGTTGTTATATGTTCGACAAAAGTCTCAACTTGATTTGACCACTTGCAGTCCTTGTTGACCTTTATTTATCGGTCATCCCTATGGTGTACTTCATGACTTCATCCATTCACATCATCTCTCAATATTTTCTATGTCAACTGATGGGGAATGCATTAAGGCCCTAATTTGATGGATATTCTCTTGTCAACTTCAGCTTATTATCCATGAGCTTGATCTAGGAACCAGTAGTACCTATGAGTTTGCAAACCTTAGTGGCATGATTCCTCGTGATCGATGGTGGGTTTACCTCATTGACTCCTGATCAGTTCAGTCTGTGAGTGTTCAACATAAACTCATTTATTCACACATAGTGGATTATTTTAGGTATAATGGGGTCCATTTTCATCATTGGTGGGTCCCGCCGCATCTTTTAATGGTATACCTCTATGGTTAGTAATCAGGAAGTTTCTACCATGCTTGACATTAGCATATTTATTTGCATGGTGTAGACTCGTACCATCAGGGTTGTGTAAAATACCTTGGGTTAGGGACATTCCACTCTTATGGCACACTTCCCAAGTTGTGTTGGAGTTATGTATCATTTATGTACTTTCAAGACTACTTTTGGGCACCTCTCTTCTATTTGTCCATAATCCTATTGATGTATACTATGAAACATATCCACATTGTATTTGCTGGTGGAATATGATATTTTAATTTTTCACATGGATCCATGGTATATTCTTCGTGGCCATGTCCTAGAATTTCATGTCGTGGATCCACAATATATAATTGGTGGCCATGTTAAGACTTCATCATGTGAGTTACTCTAATTTAGATTTTCACTCGTAGCTCCTTCCTCCCATTTTCACCTTCGAGTGTCTTTTTTAATACATTTCGGTCATCTATTTCTATTCTAACCTCATGCATGGGGCGATATCTATTATAACCATATTTGCCACTCCATTATAGTTCAACATACCTTAGTTGTTGGAAAGAATGCATCCCCTTTCACCATTTGTTTTACTTATATGGGTCTTACAAGGGAGTTATTACATGTTAAAGGGGTGAAATTACATAATTGAGTAGTTTCTCTTAATTATTTTGTCACAATTTCATAATTATGCAATAATAATTATTTCTTAATTGAGATAATTGATAAAAAGATCATAATTGGGAGGAAGGTTCTAGACTTTGTTATTCCTGAGGAGATTAGCTCAATCTACTTGCCTATGAGTTGGCTAGGGGGAAATTATTGTAGATGTTTCCTAGCTTTTCTATGCGCTAGGTGTCCAAATACATTCTCCTAGAGAGAGAAAAAGGCCTATATAAAATAGTCATATCAAGTGGAAAGGAGATTTAGAGAGTTAGATTAGAGTGAGATCTCTACCATTTTGTTGAGGCTACCTTAGCTAGAGATGGAGACCGGGATAGCAGGTTGGAGAAGAGTGGCTTCAGGTGATGGTATATATTTATGTTATTGTACCATTTTTCTTCTATAGTGAAAGTCAATTCCCTCCCCTCATGTTATTTTCCTTTGATTATTGTATCTTGTTCATTCGTTATCGGTTATTATTATTTTGAAATGATCTTGTGGGAAGTATTTTGGTAGTTATGTTGGTTGACTTTGTGTAGGTATTTGGCTTGGAATTTAGGAGCTAGGAGTTCTAGTGTATTTGACCATCAAGCTCGCTGCACCAAACATATGCATACTCATCTAAGAGGTATGATTTATCATCCTTCCTTTGTGGTTTTGATAATTGTTTGCATATAATAGGGATTGGTATAATGGCACACTTAATCAAAAACAATTTGGTGAGTCATCGGAAAGACTCATGGAGAAACAACTCCTTGTGATTGAATAATTTAGATCACGACAATCACATCATTTAGGTAATTGTGGTGTATGCGTTCTCTAATCTCACACATTTTAAATCTAACCAACATGTTATCAGTGAATATTGTGTCAAACCACCTCTTTCCATTTGTTAAGGATGTACAAATGCCTCACGTTAGGGGGTACTGTGTGTTTTTCATGTCTTTCCAAAAGTGACATCCCATTTGAATGGGAAACATTACTTGATTTTTCAAGGTCATTTGTTTCAACCAAATTTGGAAAAAATCTCAAAAATCATATCCATGCATATGATTCATGCAATAATGGGTTGACAGTCACACAAGAGAGAAATTGTTGCAACCCCATCTTTGAGTGATAATGTCCCACACACAAACTGTAGGAGAAGCACAACTATAAATCCTGTGAAATTTTCTCAATCATTTCACACATCCTCATATTTTTAGTTAGAAACCCAACAACCCAAGACAATTTGGTTAACATTTTGAAAATATGCTAGGAATTGTAACCCAAGACAAACCAAGCTAAAACCATAATCCAAAGTATTTCATTTCTTAGAAGTAGCCATGGAAGGACCACCGATATGCAGTGAGATGATAGACATATCAGTAATAAAAAAGAACCTCTAGTGACAAGAATTTTCACATATGTTGGGTGGGCGTGGTAATTCTATTGAATTCATGGTTTCAACAAATGTGTAACTTTGGAGTTTTCTTTGACACATGATCTCCCAATTGCCATCACAAAAGGAGTAACAGTTCAGGTGACATAGGAGAACATTGCTAGGGTCACGATCTTACCTACAACTAGAGAAAAATAATTTAAAATGAAGAGCATGTCATTAGAAATTATTTGGCAAGAGTTCATTGTAAGTGACAAAGTATTACAGGGTGATAAGAAAGGTAATCTTAGGACCTCGTGTTTGGCACCATCGTCAGAGGTTTCCTAGTATATATAGAAATATTACCTATGAAGGAAGGTTCAAATTGGTGTATGGTTACCATTTCAAACTCTTGATTCATCTCAAACACCAACAATATGTTAAAATGCCATATTCCCTTATGTGTTCCTTGTAATTAATGTGTATGAAGTGTAGACAAATTAAAAAATATAAGATGATTTTTTACCCATCACGGGTTCATAAAAATGTTTGTTGAGGATTCTCTTCAGAAAACCCAACAGGACTAGGTCTCCTTTGTTGCATAGAACACTTTGATTATGAGTATTGTAGAAGAAACCCAAAACCTATAGGACAAATCTTAAGACAAAATGTTTTAGGAAGAGTCCCCTTGTTTGAATAAAATTAAACTTATCAAAATTTTAGAAATCCTCATTGATGATTTGATAGGATTCTGGTATTCTATCATACTACAGTGGAGTACTATTGATTATCCCCTCTCAAAGAAACCCAAAGTTCATGAAGAAGAGGGAAATTTTGGTGCTATGAAACAAGGAGGAGAAGAGAAAGCAAAGAATATGGAACATGAAGAGAAATAAGCCAATGGAGAAGATTATATCTTTGTGGCCATAGTTGGGTGCACATAAAAGGTCTAGTGTGGCAAAAGCACAGTCGTCATGTTTTGTCACGGATCTCAAGATAGTTTGCAAGAGGTTGAAAAAGCACAACAAGAGATTTAAAAAGGTAAATTAAAATTTTCACCAAGAGTTGAATTTGGTTCAAGAAAATATACAAGTACATGAGGCAAAGAGAGGGTTAGAATCCCTTGTGTATGCCATTGGCAAGAAAAATAGTTAGTCACCATCTTCTTCATTTGATGGTGACCTAGTCAATAAGGACACACAAGATGATGTAATGAACAACGTAGAGGAATAAAAATTAGAAGAGTCATTTCTTCCAAAGGAAGAAAATATGGAAATAAAATATAATAACCTAGCAATCACATAAACAAAAGAGTTGGTTGACCTAAAAATTGTACACACAAAAACCATCTTCAAGAAACAAGTAGAGGATCCCCAAAAATTAACAGTTTGGAACAGAGTTTGGTTGATTCCAATAGTAAAATTTACACCCTATAAAGGAAAATAAATGAGTTGATGATTCAATATGATGGCTTTGATTCAGAAAAATGAACCGAAAAACAAAGATTGTAGGATGTCCATTTTGGGTATGCAAATTAAACCTCACTATTCAAGAGCTTTAACTTAACAAGCACTAAATGTGTCATTTATTGCATATTCTAGTTACTTGTAAACTTCCCTTGCCTACCTATGTAGTCTACCTTAGGGAACACAATATTTTTCTTTATATGAAGGCTATAGTAGTTGTAAATCCTAGCTATGATATCAAAATAAGTCAATTCATGCAGTTGTATTACAATAGTGCAGAGGAATAAAAATGAAAATGTGCACCAAGAGTTGAATTTGATGCAATAAAAGGTACAAGTATATGAGAAAAAGAGAGGGTTAAAATCTCTTTTGTATTCCATTGACAAGAAAAGAAATTAGTCACCATCATCTTTCTTTGATGGTGACCTAGTCAACAAGGACACACAAGATGATGTAATGAACAAGGTAGAGGAAGAAAAAGGGGAGGAGTCCTTTCTTACAAAGGAATAAAATTTGGAAATAAAAGATAATAACCATTCATAGAAATGGAAGAGTTGGCTAACCTAAAATGAATAAACAAAGGAACCCATATTCAAGAAATGGTAAGAGGATCCCCAAAAATTTATATCTTGGAATAGAAGTTGGTTGATTGCAATAGTAAAATTGACACCCTATAAATCAAAATAAATGAGCCTATTATTTAGTAGGATGGCCTTGATTCACAATAATGTATGGAAAAACAAAGATTGTAGGATGTACATTTTGGATTATGAAAATTAAACTGCACTATTCAAGAGCTTCAACAAAGAAAGCACTACATGTGTCATTTAGCTCATATGCTAATGACTTGTACACTTCCCTCGCCTACCTATGTGATCTACCTTAAAGAACAAAATATTTTTCTTTAGATGAGAGCTATAGTAGTTGGAAATCCTAGCTATGTTATCAAAATAAGTCAGTTCATGAAATTTTATTACAATAGTGCAAATGAAGAAAAAAATATCCTCTATGAATTGTATCAAGATAACATGATCCTAGAGGATCAACATGATTAGGACCCCAATCTACAGGTAAGGGACATTTAACTTAGAGAATTCACATCATTCCTCGATAATAAACTAAATTGGATGGATTCCATGACTCTATTTCATTCCGTAGAAAAGAATTAGTCCCTATGGGTAAGAGGAGATGCGACCCTAAGATATATTATCAAAGTGAAGGAAAAAATGTTAGGTAATTCCACCTTTATTACTTCTTTTAAAGAATGAAAAAATTCAATTATAGTTTCTTGTGAGAATTAGATTAGCTTAAATAGGATAAGAGAAATATATTGTTTTAAGAGAAGGAAGGAGTTCTTGACTAAGCAACGGAGACACAACAAACCACTCTCTTGCTTTTGTTTTGGCATAACTCTAAATAGGGTACCTAGATATATTTATTTCCTTAAGTCCCTTGGCATCATTAGAATGGAATGAAATTTATTTTATAATATACTCTATCACTCATAGAATCATAGGTAAACTAATTGGGTCATTATGCATGCTTAATTAGGGTTTTACACTCAAGACGAAGTAAGGAACCTAATGTACAACTAGAGAAATATTCACTCTAATACCTCATCCGTTGACTTCTCATACTTCGATGACAAAATAGAGTAATCCATTTTGTTTCATGAGGACATGAAAATCCTTCATCTGAGAGTGATGTTGGGCCATGAAAATGTCACCTTTTCTTTGTATATTTTGATCCATATTTTCCCTATTTTTTCCTATTGTCAACCAAAAGTCTACATTTTTTGACACAATTGGCTAAGTTTGACACTAGGTAATTATGAATTATATTCTTTGAATCTCGATGGTAATTTTGATATATGAATAGGATAATTCTATGCTTTTTGACCTTTTCCTTAAGTGATTGCAAAATTTCACTTCAAGACATTGCTGCATAAGTTATAAGTCCGACGTCTGCTATAACAGTTGTAAAATAATTTCTACTACAAAAGTTGTGAAATGGTTTGGCTACAAATGTTGTATAGTGATAGTCATGATGGACAATAAAATGACAATAGCTGGTTCCTAACCACCAACATCATTTTTTTCCTACTCTAATGAGGATCCGTTTGCCTACACTGATGAGGATCCTTGTTGGACGAATCAAGCTAATTGTATCAAGACAAAAGGCACAATTGTACACTACACTTTGGTGGAAAATACAAAAACAATTTTTTTATATACTTTTACCTATCATTTAGAATTGTCAAATCTATTATTTCAAGCTATCACTCTTGTTTAAATTTGGAACACGTGTTTATTATATAAATGTGCTAAGATTGATGAATGTGGGTATAATTGGGATGACTATGTGCATATAGATTTAAACTCCTGCCTTTTGTGACAATAAGCTCTTTCATATTTAGCTACATTGACAAAGTGAAATCTCTATTTGGTAAGAACTCATGGCTTTCACAAACAGTTAACGATAGACTTAAAACAAGAAGAATTACCATAGTTGATGATTAATGTCAAGAAAAATTATAAGTAAATTAATTTTCACCAGCAATGTCTGTAATCCCAAAGTAATGATGATGTTTACAAGAGACCAAACAAGCAATGTGAACAAGGATGGAGTGTTACAACATTCTCCCTTTAAAAAGGGCATGACCTTAGAGCCAAGTTATCCTCAAATAAATAAGGATAAAACTTCCTTATTTTTTTATTCAAGCTCCCATATATCTTCTTATTCATAGTAATGATTCCAATAAACATTAACTCAATAAATGAAAATGCTTCACTAGAATTGTTATTTAGTGCTCACAATTATTAAGGGATTAATATATTCTTTTGTGTCCATCTATATAGTACCAAAATATTAAATATGGGTCAGATCAAGAATATATTTGGTATGCACGGAAATGTGAAAAACATTATGTGCACATGTGATAGTGGGTCCAATCCATAAGTAGCTAGACCAATTTGCGTCAATATCTCAAAAGGTCCACAATATCTAGGTGCAAAGAGTCATTTTTTTCTTAACTCTAACACTTTTTCTCTAACCTTAAATATTTGCTTTGAACAAGTCCACAAAACTTATTTCTATCTTTTGAGTGTTCAAATTTTTTTGTGCATGCTTTATCATACTCTCCATTTCTTCTAAAGTCTTAATGCCTTGAGTCACTTGTGATTCAAATTTGTCCCAACTAGCTAACTTCTATATATATGCAACATCAAATGGACTCTTCTCAAGAAAATGATGATAATCATTGTTATAAGCAAACTTTGCCAATAGGAGATAGCCTTCCCAACTCTAGGGGTTATTCATTGCATACATTTCTAGAGTTTGTAGATTCCACCAAACTTTAATTAACTCTCTTAGTTTATCTATTAATCTATAGATTATATTATGTATTACAAATGAACATCATGTATATTTCATGAAACTTGCTTTGCAATAATTTCAAAGTAAATTTTGAGTCTTAATTTGACACAAACCTTTGGTACACCATGAAATTTTACCAACTCTAAATTAAATATGTAAGCTATATCATATGCCTAATGAGGAGTCTCAACGAAAATGAAATGTGATATCTTGGTCAAATGGTCAACTACTATGAAGATAAAATTATTCATCTTAGAAGCCTTTGGTCATCCAAAAATGAATCCATTAATATTTCTGCCCACTTCCAAGATAACACATTTTAGGGATTCAATTTACCTATAGGATGGATTTTACCATTTATTCACTAAAATTCAAGGCGTCTAGCCACATATGTCATAGTGTCTACTTTTAGCTTTAGCCAGTGATACATTTACTTTAACTTAGATATTTCTTTTGATATCTCGAGTTTCTTAAATATGGGGTATCATGGGATTCTTGGAACACCACCCCTCTAAATTTTGTTTCGTGTGATTCCTATATTTAATTCTTCCACAACATTATTCCAAAATAATCTAATGAACAATATTTGTATTTCCTAGCTTCCTTTTCACTCCAACTTTCCTTTCTTGATAAATCTTGACACACCTCTTAATATTGTTTGTCATAATTGCATCACAATGGGTCAATATCTATCTTTAAATTTTAATGAGCTTTGGAGATCATGCTTATACATAATATTTTATTTAGAGCATCTTCCACTTGATTTACTTTACCATTTATGTTTAGTAATTCATGGTCATAACTACCCAAAAACTCCACTCAACGCTATTACTTAATGTTCAACCAACACTAAGTTTGTAGATATCTCAAAAATTCTACTCAAAACCCTTCAAATTCCTATATTCATAGCTTAGCACTCTTCCTTATTGCATAAGTACTCTTCCAATATCCTCGCCACTAGCATCAATGCATACCGATAAATATATACCAAAATTAGGAAATAACAATATTGGTGCTAGCATGAGAAGTTGCTTAATAATTTGAATTCTTTCCTTATGTAAGGTTTTCCATAGGAACTTGGTTCTTTTTCTTCGCAATGTCAATAAAGGTCCTATAATATTGTATAAACCCTCAATAATCTCCAAGAATATCCTAATAATCTCAAGAAGTTTCTCACCTTGGTTGCATTCGTTGGAGTTGACCAACTAGATATAACTATCAATTTTTTAGCATATACATATAATTTTCCTTTTAAATGATGTGCCCAAGTATTTAATTTTGTATTCTCATGGTTTTTGCAAAACTATGAGGAGGTTCTCTTGATGTTGTTTCTCATTCCAACAATATATTAGTATGTCGTTAGAGAACTTTGGCTCAAATTTATCGAGTTATTTTAAAAAAACATCATTCATTAGTTTTGTTTTCATTGATTAAACCAATTAAAACTACCAATTTTTTTTAATACCCAAGCTAGTTATAAAAATGACCTTGGGTATGTTGACTTCTACCACTCTTATCTAATGGTATCTTGACCATTGATCCAACTTTAAAAACACTTTTTCTCCTTTAATATGATCTAACAAAGCATCGATTCTACAATGGGTACTTGTTCTTTATTATCACTTTGTTCAATAGCCTATGATCAACACACATGTAAAATGTCATACATTTTTTCTTACCAAACAAAACTAGCACTCCCCAAGGTGATGCACTAGGATGTGTGAATCCATTTTCCAAAAAAATATTATAATTGCAACTTATGTTCTCCAATCTCATTATCTCTAAATATATAAGGTGATTTTTATATTGGGGTTGCTTGGGTCACCATGTCTATTCTGTAATTTACTTCTTGAGTTAGTGTTAGCCCTAGGAATTCTTCTGGAAACATATCCATGAATTCAATTACCTCTAGTGGTTGATAAACTTATAGACTTGGATCTTTTATTCTTCAGTCATATTAGTAATGGTATCCTTGCATCCTTTACATGTACACCTGCATATATAATATCAATCTCATTAACATGGGGATGTTATCCTCTTGAATGATTCTAACTAGTCTACCATCGTTTATAGATTCAAATATCTTCTTGTAACAATATACTATAATGTCATGGAGTTATAACTATTTGTGTCCACTTATTTTATCATAGGATCCTAAACCTAGGTCATGAAATCATATGGTACTCATCCAACCACCTATGTCCACCTCATGTTGATCGACTCCCTATTTGATTCATCTTTTTAGTGTCATTTTCCATTTGTACTTTCCACAAGTCCTGGAATTTCTCAGTATCGAGATTAAAATTGGCCACCTCCATAGAGGATCTAAAACTATTATCACTTCTTAAATCAATAAAAATATATAAGGTTGACTAGATATGTTACCTCAATTTTTTTCTAGAGAGTCCTAATTGTAGCTTGAAAGTTGTCCTTGGATAAATAGAATTACCCTTTAACTATACCCCACCTTATGCCTTCTAACTCCAAATGTTTTATTATTAACCTATTTTGATTCATTATTTAACGGAACATGTAACATATTTGTCCAAATTCCCCACATTTAAAACTTTTGATATTGGAGTTGGCATACCATATATCTTTCCTATGAACTGTCTTCCTTTCTAGATTCAAGTGGCAATGTTAGACTGATTTTTTTTTGGTCATGCTTCTTCCTCCATCTCTTTTAATGATTGTTCCTCTAATTGATTCTACCACTTAATTCCTTTTTTCATTGCATAACCTAGTTCTTTGTATTACTTTTAATGGGGTCTTTAGCATGAAGGTTCAAACTTTATTCCTAACGTGATATTCAAGTTCTCTAATGAATATTTCTAAGTTCATATGCATACATGTCCAATTCTATGAATCTTTGTTCATATTATTTCTTGGTCATGCCACCTTGCTTCAATGAATGATATTGATCTTCCTTTTTTTATGGTAATATATCTCGCTGAAATATTTATGCTCAACCTACTTTAATATACTCGAAATGTTCTCCATCTACTTTTTCCTACTCTTTCAAATGATCTCACAATAATTTTTATCAAGCTTCCAATTGACGACTAATGAAATTAGCTTTTTTAAAGCAATTGAGATTATATAGTAATATGTGCCTCTCAAAATTAACCAAACAATTTTTCATTGCATTTATTTTTTTAATGACCCTATTGAATGTGGGTGTCTTATACTCCCCTAATTCATATCCCAACTTGAGATACTTAAAGTGATTATTCTTGGTCGTAGTTTCAACCTATCATTGGTCTCTTTTTTCCATTTCTTGGTTTGGATCCAAATGATTCAAGCATCCCTTTGGTTTCTCAAACATATGAACACTTCTGATCCATTTAAAACTTCAATGGCTTAACTTCTCATGTCAAGTCTTCAAGGTTTAGATGAATACTAAGAGGGATATGACCTTCACTCACCTCTGTGTTCTTGCTCAAGGTTAATGAATTAAACAGGTCGATATCCAACTTCATGTGTCATCAACAAGAAAGGCCCATTAATTTCATCTAATGGATATGTGATTCAGGTGCAAAGTGTATGTCAATCCATTTTTACATAAAGCGAATCATATCTAGGTTCTCTTGGGTAGGGTTTCACATCATCAAATCACTTATCTATATATATATATAGTAGTCCCCTAAGAAAAATCTGGACCTTACGGATGATTCCCAAAAGGTAATCTATGTTTTAGTAATTTCTTAATGTTGTTGGTCCCTTATTTAATGTATATGTGAAATGCGCTTAGCCTAGTCCTAGACAATAAGTAGCTAATAAACTTATAGACAAATAATAGATGATGAATTAATCAAAATATTCACTTATCGAGTGTTCTTGTTTCCATTATTCCCTAAAATTGTGCACATATCTAATTGTACATGCTAAATACATTTACAATGTTGTTTCACCTGTAGCATAGGTAAAACCAAATACAAATACTTAATATTTATATAGCATTAACTATTATCAATTAAAGAAAACCTACTTTAAAAACAAATAGTAATATTTTCATGCTATCATAAAAAGTGAATGAATGATCTAATTCGACACACGTAAATAACAGTTCTCTACCAAAGTTAATGCATAATAATTGCTTAATTGCTTCAAATGATTAAAAGAAAAACAAATCATTTACTAATTAAGTATATCAATTATCAAGATTTCAATCCTAATTTAGCCACACCATAATAGAGTTCAATTAAATTAAATTTTATATTATATAACATACATTATTATTAAAAATACAGAGATTCAATAATTCCATTTGTTCACTGATGGGAGGCCACCAAGGAAATACCATCATTATATATATGTTCAAATATCATATTCAATATTATTATAATAAAATGACAATATCTAATTTATAATTTATAAGAAGAGTTTCGGCGAAAATCACATCAGAAGGTTTGATATTCCCTCAACCTTCAGGCCCCTCAAAACCATTCGTAATTCCCTTCGGTTTGTAAAAGATCCTGTTAACCCTATGGACATGAAGGGGGTTTATTTGATTCCATGCTCATGTGGGACGCCCTATATAGGAGAAACAGGACGATCCATCCAGCAAAGAATCTGTGAACATGCTGCTGACCTGAGACATGGGAGAACAAAGTCTTCAGCCTTAGCTGAGCATGTGGACAAGACCAGGCATCATGTCTGTATAGAGGAGGCCAAAGTTATTGCCAAGGTGGCTCAGTTCCATCATCATCGTAATTAAGGAAGCCTCTAGGAAATTGGAAAAAAGGCCTATCAATTTTTAAAGAGATGATGCTAGAAGAAGTAGGTGCTGTCTCGCCCGCCTTGTCTTCTTAGTGCTTTCTTCCCACCCGCCCCCCCCCTGCCCCCCCTGCCCCTCTTTTTTTTTTTTTTTTTTTTTTTTTTTTTTTTTTTGTAGTTCTTCCTTCATGCCCCCTGTTTCCGTTTGTTTTCTTTGGACCTCTTCCTTTCCATAGTATTCTCATGTATTTTCTCCTCTAGTATAGAATTTTATGTATAGATATAGGTAGATGTCTATTATATATTCCCCTTTATAAGTCTATGAGTATGATTTTTGATATTCTTCTTAGGTTTAGATACATACTTATATATAGATATATTAAAATTTCTGTTATTTTTCTAACTTGGTTTCATTTAGTTATTTGAGTTTTTTGCATTGATGGGGTCCTTCACCTGCTTGGCTAGTTATTTATTTAATGCATTCATAAGGTCATTATTATTTCATAAGTTAAGTATTATTTAGTCTAGGTTCTATTGTACAAGGATTTTTATTCTTATCTTGATTACATTTTATGATTTTCATAAATCCTTTAATATTACATAGTTAATTACTATTTATCTAAGTTCTATTTTATTTATTTTATGTACATATATATATTATTAGTATTAATTATTAGTACTTGTATTTGGTTATCTAATCATCTACGATAAATTAGTTTGGTATATCTAGATATCTTTTAACAATTTGTCATGTGTTATCTACTAAAAATAATATATATATATTATATTATTAGAGTTTAGATTTTCCCATAATAGTATTATTTTAACATATTATACATTTTTATAAAAAGTAAATTATATTCAATTTAACTTAACTTTTTAAATTAACCATAGGGATTAGTAATCTCTTCGTTTACCATAAATTTAGATTTATATTTAGTAAATAAAATAATAAAATAATAATTTACAACTATATACTTACCACTTAGTTATATTATTATGATCAATCTTGACCAAAAAAGTATATTATTAAACAATTCATTTTTATTTATAAGATAACCTTTAGAATTTTTATAAAAATAGAATTATATATCATTAAATCTCGATAGTATAAAAACAAAATAAAAAAATAAAAATAAAAAGAATATTAAATTTATTATTTTAGTTTTGACTTGGACCTGAGTCCAAATTAGCCGTTATATAGCTGTTGGAGTCTCTGGTAAGTCAGTCTATTTAAACATGCTAAACTAGATATGTGTCTTCAACTTGTCATGACAATGAACCACACTAGTTGGTTCGAAACGCGTCGACAAAGGTCTTTTTGATGTGATTTTCGCCGAAACTCTTCTTATAAATATGATAGATCACAGAAGCCTCAATTCTACAATTCATCATATGTTTAACTTGAACCAGTGTATCAGTACTTCATTAGGCATTAATTAAATAGTAACCATGTGCAGTAAGAACAAAATAAATCATCAGACATAAGCAACACATCAACACACATGTACACCAAGAATTTTAGCTAGAAACCTAGTGTGGTATAAAACCACCATTGTTGTCAACTTTGTCTTCATATTTTATTATAATTAAAATCTTCTTATAATATTGTACTAGTGCAGACACATACCAACATGTAGACACCCACATGCAGAGGGCTACAACCTTCTCTCATTCTCGAGCACCCACTAGAAGGGAGCTCCAACCCCTAATCTCATTTACTGAAACCCATCGAAAGGGATCTCCAACCCCCTAATAAGATTTACCAACTACCATTGGAAGGGAGGTTCAACTTCCTCACTGAAGGCTCCAGCCCTCAACACCTTTGTGGACCATGTTTCATAATTTTCATACTAGATCGACCTGAACCAAAACATCAAATATGTAGGCCACGTTTCATAAAATTTTCATATTGGACCCACTACCACCATTTAAGACAATATTAAATAACAAACTGAAGCCAATCACTATATTATATCATTGAACCAAATTAATCATCAAATCATTGAATAAGCCAATTACCAAATCTCAAACAACTAAAGTATCTAGATCATCTCAATTCATTGTATACTCTTCATTAGAATGTCAGACCACCTATTGTTCATCACAGAAACCAGATCCTATCAATCCACACTTTAGTCAACGTTATGCCAGAATTTATACACTATTACTATGAGACATACCTGCATATATACACTCTTTCTCTTTACCTAACCCGCATACAGACCTCAAAACACTGAACCCTCAAACTGAATCACTACACTATTGAAATCAATCATTGAAACACATACTGACCTTGACACAGATCTCTGAATCAAATATAGATCATTTTGTTGGAAATAATACTAAGAGGGGGGTGAATCAATATTATCAAATCTATAACTTTTTCATTTGCATAGTCAGATTTATATACATTACTTCATTGAAGGTAACTTGCATGTACACGCAACTGTATTTAAGGCAACCAGCGTATATCCAACAAACTTATGATTCAGTTAATTTATGATATGTTGATATTTAATCAGTGCATGAGTACTTCATTAACCATATAAATAGTAACCATGTGCAGCAATAACAAAACAACCCATCGTACATAAGAAACACACATGAACACCAAGATTTAAGGTCGAAACCCAATGTAGGTGAAAACCACCTGCTGTCGTCGTCTCTGTCTTCTTTTAATAATAAGAAAATTTGTTTACAAACTTGTACTGGTGTAGACTCATACCAGTACGCAGGCTTCTACTTGCAGAAGGTTACAACCTTCTCTCGTTATCCAACTTTTACTAGAAGGGAGCCACAACCCCCCAGCTCTTGTATTAGCCAATCTATTTACTAGTACATAGGTGCTAGCCTTTAAAAAAAATCCGCTCTTCCACTAGGGACCACATTTCATGAATTTTCAGACTGGATGCTCCTAGAACATATCGAAACATATGAAGACCTTGACTCATCAATAACCCATCAGAAATTTAGAAATTCAAACTTCATCAACCAACATGAAGTTAATCTAAAACAATCAAATAACTGTCATCAGAACACTATGATGAACCCAGAAACCTACATCAACATTCAGAACCAACTGAAACCTCAAAAATTCATGTGTCAGACTGTATACGCTACTTCACTGAAGAAAACTTGTGTGTATACACTACTTCCTTCAGCCCAACCTACATATACCTCTTAAAGATTCTAAATCATAAAATATCTAAATCACAAATTGTACCAACCAACAATATACCAAACATCTACTATCAACTTACAGAACTTTACACAGGCAGGCAACATAAAACACTTTTTCTCACCTATACAAACATCAACCTTATTATGCATTCAGATTTACATTCATATCTAAGAAGACTTCACTGACAGACAGCAATAAAACAATACCAGCATAAATCAACAATACTAATCTGATAGATCAGTCATCTTTGAACATCAAGCCTTTCTTTCGTATATGCTACTTGAAATAACATAACATGTGTGTATACGCTCTTTGGCTGAGACGAACCTGCGTACATATCTACAAATATTGACTCAAAACTTTGCTGCAATTCCAGACTTCAAAAAGACCTAGATCATGATAGATAATGAATAAAACAAGTGTAAAACGTCAGATTTAGCTTCAACCAATATCATATCATTCAAGAATAAGTCATTTCATTTCTCATGATCCTGATCCAATATTGAACTCAAGGTGCACATAAATATTTCAGATCTGGTCCCAAACATAACCCTGCAACATAAAATATACTTCAAATAGAAGTATTCCTTAGAATCTTATTCACTTGCACACTTGACCTTCTGATCTTCTCCTCCTTATATAGCTTTAGGCCTCTTGTCAATACCTTGGACCAAAACCACTTAGGGCCTGTGGTATTCTTAAACATGATCAAATAACCATTACTCCACTCAATATTGTGGGCTAATACCATGTTATTGACCCTTGGTATTCTTTCACCTTAATTTCCTTAATTTTCATCCCATATGGGCTTTTTCTTCTAAGAAAATGTGTGCATATGTATACGTTCTTTTTGTACAGTGAACCCGCATGTACATGCTCTTTTTGTACAGTGAACCCACGTATACAACTTAACATACCTAAAAATGTCCTTTTTCTTCAACTTCTTGATTCTAATATTTAGTCCTTTGTTCCTTCATCCTATTCTTTTGTAACATGACTTTGTTACCTCTAAATAGACCTATTATAATGATATTTTCCATTGTACATTACTTCTGAATTGATTCCTTTGATCTGCCCTCCATTTTGTCACATCTATAAGCACAACTGCTATGCATTCTATCTCTTCTGATATCTCTCCTATAAATTCATTTAGTTATGTAGATTCATCTAGTTACCATATACAAGTAAGTTGTTCTAATACAAGTGGGTTGTCATCAAGTACAACACATGTATCACAATGCCAACAATCTCCTCCTTTAGGCTTGATGGCAACCATGATGGTGTTGATTACTGCAAGCTCTAGAACTTTTTAGAGATAACAAGCAACACCAAAATTCTCTCCCCCTTTGACACCAAGGGCAAAGGGAAAACTAGGATATTATTCATATCTGAACAACTGAATATGATCATGCTCCCCCTAGGCACATGTTGAATTCTCTAATTAAACTCCCTCTTTATGCATGTTCTTATATCATTGTACATGTTGTGATGCACTAACCATCCATGGTCCCCTTGAGCCCATGCAAAGTCTGCAAAAATATTTTCCAAAAGAATAACATGACGTTGTAACTCAACTATGTGAGTTTGACGTTCCTATCGCCAATGACTCATACATACATCAATATCCCAACCAAGTGGGGATACAAAAATTGTTTATACATGATAGAAATATAATAAATATTACATCATCCATCCCATGCAAAGTGGGGATACAAATTACATCATTTGTCCAATACGACTCATTGAAATGTATGAGAAGTCACATCACACCCTAGACTTTTACATGACTTAAGCAACAAATGGTATAAATATATGAAGCCATAGTTGGACTCAACAACCATAACGCCAACAATACAGAATGCGTGTGAAGGCTAATGCTCCCCCTAAACCTATGCTACATGTGTATTGTTAACAAGTCATTAATCAAGGCATTTTTGTCAGTTAGATAAAAATTAATGAACAAATCATATCATAAGACTATAATCATCAACATCAGACAAACCACCCATATCAGAGTCTGATCGACTGTTTTTCCTATCAAAAAAACATATTCGCTTCTTCAGCCATAGAAACTCGCGTGTATACATGACTATACTTCATGAAACCTACGTATAATAACCTTCCTCTGAAAATCTGGATTTAACAGCAGGATGATGCAGCAACTATTCCTAGATTTTGTCTGATATATTCAAATTTTTCTTTGGGCAGTGGTTTAGTGAATATATCAGCAACCTATTGTTTTGAGGGAACATACTCCAACTTGACCTTTTGTTCAAGCACTTGTTCTCGTAGAAAATGGTACTTGATGGGTATGTGCTTAGTCTTGGAGTGCATGACTGGATTTTTTGAAATATTGATGGCACTTGTATTATCACATAGAATGGAGATGGGTGAAATACATGTGATCTGAATGTCTTGCAAAGTTTGCATCATCCAAAGTAGTTGTGTGAAACAAGATGTAACAACCACATTTTCTACTTCAGTTGTAGATAAAGCAATTAAACTTTGTTTCTTGCTTAACCAAGACACTAACCTGGAACCCATATAGAATGCACCACCACTAGTGCTTTTTCTATCATCAACACTTCCTACCCAATCTGCATCTGTATATGCATGAAGAGTAATATCTACATCTCTAGGATACCGTAGTCCAAAGTCCTAAGATCCTTGAAGATATTTGAAAATTCTTTTGACTACCCGAAGGTGTGATTCCTTTGGATTTGCTTGGAATCTTCCAACTATTCCTATTGCATGCATGATGTCAGGTTGGGTACTTGTTAGATAAAGTAGATTGCCAATCATGGATCTGTAAGTTGGTTGATGTACTGTTGTTGATTCATCATTTGAGCTAAGACTACATCCTGTTACCACTGGAGTACATACAAGTTTAGAATCTCCCATTCCGTACCTTTTCAAGATCTTCTTGAGATATTTGGTTTGTGAAAGAAAAATACCATCTTTAGTTTGTTGAACTTGTAGACAAAGAAAATAGGTAAGTTCACCAAGCAAGGACATTTCAAGTTCTTGTTGTATTACTGAAGAAAAATTATAACTCATGGATTCTTCATTGCTACCAAAAATGATATCATCAACATAAACAATAATAATTAGCAATCTATCATTTTCAATCTTTGTATATAAATTTCTATCTGCAGAACCTTTTGTAAAACCTTGTTGGTGTAGATATTTGTCAAGGTGGTAATACCAAGCCCTTGGAGCCTGTTTCAGACCATAGAGAGTGTTTTTAGGTCTGCATACAAGTTTTGCATCATTTCCAAGAATGAATCCTTCGGGTTGTTCAATATAAACTTCTTCTTCTAAATCTCCATTAAGGTTGATTTTACATCCATTTGGTATACTTTTAATTTCCGAAAACTAGAAAGAGAAAGAAACATTCTTATGGCTTCAAGTTTGGAAACAGGTGAAAACGTTTCTTCAAAATCTATACCTTCTTCTTGAGCATGCCCTTTACAAACAAGTCTGGCCTTGTTTCTAATGACTTCTTCATTTTCATTCAACTTGTTCTTGAATATCCATTTAGTTCCTATAATATCTTTATCATGAGTTCTAGGAACTAATTCCCAAGTATCATTCTTTTCAATTTGCTCAAGTTCTTCATCCATGGCCTTGACCCAAAATTCATCTTTGCATGCTTCATTTACATTTTGAGGTTCAGTGGAGGATATTAATGCTAGATAGCTTGAGGTCCCTGCAATAGTTCTTCTTGTCTGTACACTAGCCTTCTTTTCCCCTAAAATTTGAATTTCTAGATGATTTTTCTTAACATTTGTGGACGAAGTATTTTCTTCTACCATTATATCTTCTTCTAGTGCTTCATTGGTTTCCTCTTCAATATAATTTTGATTTGATGTGGGAAAGTAATCCCCATCTTCCTCATTGTCATAATCTTTTGTAGATTTTATCTGTTTTGGATTTCTACATGCTTCATTAACTACAACATCAATGCTTTCTACAATTTTCCAAAGTGTTTTATTATAACATTTATATCCTTTACTTCGGGAAGAATAACCAAGAAGGATACCTTCATCTGCTCTGGGTTCAAACTTACCAATTTTTTCATCAGTCCTTTTGATAAACATTTTCTTCCAAAAACTTTAGAGTACTTTATAGTAGGAGTCTTACCGTACTAAAGTTCATGTGGAGTTTGAGTGCTATTTACCCGAATATTTTCAATGCAGCTTCACCCCAGAAGGTTGCAGGAGTTCCAGATTCATCTAGCATGGCTCAAGCCATTTGTTGAACTATTATGTTCATCCTTTCTACTACACCATTTTGCTGAGGTCTCCTTGAAATGGATAATTCCCTTTTTATTCCATGTTTTTCACAAAAGTCAAAGACTTCATCCGATATAAATTTGCTTCCTCGATCAGATCTGAGGCATTTGATTTTCTGATTTAATCCATTTTCAACAAAAACTTTTAAGGCTTGGAACTTTTCAAATGCTTCATCTTTATGCTTTAGAAGACCTATCCAACACATTATGGAAAAATCATCAATGGACAAAATAAAGTATTCTTCTCCACGAGGTTACTTTTTCCTTGTTGGTCCACATAAATCAGTATGGATAAGTTCAAGAGGCTTACTAGCTGCCCCTTATTTTTCTATGAAGTGAACTCTGGTTTGCTTACCGATTTGACATGGTTTGCATATTGTATTTTTTGGGATGCTGATATCTGGAAGATCATGAACAACCTTGAGTCTGCATGCTTTTCTTATTTGAGAAAAGCTTAGATGTCCCAATCTTCTATGCCATAGCCAATTTTCATCATTTTTTCTTAGATAGCACTATTGTTGTCCTCCTTTGAGTATGTATAAGTTGTTTGGAGTTCTTGTACCTTTGATCACGGTCTCTCCTATATCAAGCTCATGAACAACACATCTGTTTGATCGAAACAACACTTCATTTCCTTGATCACACATTTGACTCAGACTCAACAGGTTATGCTTTAAACCATCTACATACATAACATTTCCAGCTTTAACATTTTTTTCAAGGAAACATAACCTTTACCTTTTATGACAGCTGGAGTGTCATTTCCAAATGAGACATTCTTTTCCTTTTCTAAGGCATTATATGAGTGAAGTTTCTCTTTGTCACCTGTCATGTGTTTGGAGCATCCACTGTCAATGTACCACCGATTTTCTTATCATTATGCATACAAGGCTATACCACATCTTTCTGTTTCAGATTCTTTCCTTCTCCATATATT
>APFE031589970.1:2097-21317 GCA_000404065.3 Pinus taeda | reverse complement strand
CCTGGAAGATCAGAAAGAGAATTATTAACCTGACTTGAAGAAAAATAAAAAAAATGACATGCATAGAGCAAGAGATTCTAGGGGAAGGTTTTTAGCTAGAGCCAAGAGTTCGATTTTTACAACTCCATATACTTCAAGGAATAGAAAAGAGACACCTCCATCATCTCCAACTCACACTCTTAGCCCTAGGATTCCTGGAATTCAAGAGGAAGTAGTTGACTCTCCCACACCATCCATCGAATCTGAATTAGGAAGAGATCCTTTCCTTCCTTCTACAGGGAGACAAATTGTAATTGAAGAAGTAGAATCACCTGAGGAAGAAGAGGGAGAAATTCCTCCTCATTCACCCTTAGTAGAGGAACCAGAGGACTCTGAAGTCTCCGGGGAAACTACCATGACAGAAGGAGCAACCAGATTTGGTAGAGGTAGAGGTAGAGGAGGAGGAGGAAATAATGGAGGAGGTAGAGGTAAAATTGGGGGAAATAGGGATGGAGATAACTCATTCAGATTTCCTATAGTCGATGAGGATTTCCGAGCCACAATGAAAAACATCTCACCATCTGTCCTCCCAAACTTCCATGGGTTAAGAAATGAGGACCCTGAAACATTTCTATTTGAGTTTGAGGTCGTGTGTCGAACTTATGATTATCTGGAAGACTCTCAAAAACTCAAACTGTTTCCTTCAACATTGAAAGGAGTAGCCTTGAAATGGTTCATGGGATTACTCACTCAATCCATTAGAACTTGGAATGATATGAAACAAACATTTTTGGATAGGTACCTGGACTATTGTATGCCCACCAACCACAAGGATGAAGTATTCAAAATGGTGCAAAGAGAAGATGAAAACTTGGAGGATTTACTTGAAATATTTCAATACAACCTGAAAAGAGCAAAAATGAGTAACTTAGATGAAGAGACCTTGAAAGCCCTTCTATTAAAAGCCATTAGAGATGAATGGATAGATATTTTGAACATGATGGGAAAAGGAGACATATCTCAACTTCCACTTCATGATATAGCAGAGTTATGTGTCCATCTCTCAAGGGGGAAATCTAAAACTCAAAAAGGGCCTAGAGATCCTTCTCTCATCAGAGCAAACAAATCTACAATTGGATTAGTAAGTAGGGCTGAGATTGGCAGTATGCTTGATGAATTCAAAACTGATATCTTAGGAAGTCTTAGTGAGCAACTAGACACTCTTAAGATTCACAATAAGTAGAAAGCAGAAGCTGAAGCTTTGGCCATCTTTTGCCCAAAATGTAGAAAGAAACATGCTCTAAGGGAATGTCCCTTGGATGCAAAAGTTGTAGAAACATGTGTAATCTGTTCAAAGAGTCATGAGACCAAGGATTGTCCTTCAATCCATGGGCTCAAAGCTGTCTTTCAAGAAGATCCAAATACAATCGAGTCTCTCTGTTTTGTTGCAAGGAGACCTTGAAAGGGGAAACAAAATCAAGGGTTTAACAACTCTACGAACTTTCAACCCCCACGAAATTGGAATCCTTGGCAACAACCTTGGTCCCAACCTCAAAATCCTTTTCAATCATGGATAAAAGGTATGCAAAATCCATATGGGAGATTTGCTCAATTTTATCAATATCCTCCATCTTTTCAAAACCAACAAGCTCCACAACTTCCAAATCAAAACCCACAGACTATCAATTCCTAATTTCAACAGAACAAGCCTTCTCACCACAAGAATCAAATTCTCAACTGCTTGCTTCCATTCCAACAAAGTCAAATCAACTTCCTTCTCAGCCATTGCCAAACCCCAATAATAAAAACCCTCAAAATGCTTACATGATGGAAGGTCAATAATTTCAATTTCCTGCCTATATGATTGCTCCTCTCAATGATGTACAACTCAAATCAGGTAGAGTCCTAGATAAACCTTCTATAGATGTTCAAAAGCGAAGCATTTCTGAGGAAGATTATCTTGAAGCCAATAAGGGCTCTGAAGCATCTCTTCCAAACCCAAGCACTCAAAAAGGAAAAGAAAAAGAGTTAACCCCCACAACTCCTATAGTTGAGAAACCTGCATCTTCATCCACACCTCCTTTTCTTAAAAAGGTTACAACAATTGACAAAGGTGGTGGAAAAAACAAAATCTTGGTTGCCTGACATGATGTTTCAGATGAATTGAAAGAATGTCTGTATGCAAGATCCTACAAGCCATTAAAAGAGATTTCCTATTCTAGCAAAAAAACAATTAAAAGGAGTTAATTCTTAAAAAAGTACAGGAAGGAAAACCGAGAGATACAAAAGAATCCACCTGTAGAAAAATTGCGAGATATTCATTGATTGGAATTTTACTATGGCAGAAGTATGTAGATCCTGGTAGTCCATATTGTCAAAAACACATATCAATGGGGTACGAAAATTCCAAATACTTTATTGATTTAAGTGGCTGTTGATTTCAACATCATGAGTAGACAGACTATGGAACAGCTAAAAACTTCTAACCTTCTTTTTTTACACTACTTTTTTGCATTTTGCAGATCGATCAATTAATTAAACTAGAGGTGTAATTTAGAAGACATTTCAGTCTCTTAGACTCTTGGGAATATCCAGTAGATTTTCATTGATTAAACTCCAAGAGTAATTTAGGAGGGACATCATCTCACTTAGAAAGACCCTTGGGCTAGCCCACAGCCGCTAAAGCTTATCAGTGAGGTCTGGGATATGTATATTTCTGATGGTAATTCGACAAAGAATTCAATATGTATCCTCCAGCAAAAGCAATTACAGAAGTAGGAGACAATGAATGGGTCGATGATGAGGACACTATACAACCTGTCTTTACCATTTCTGAAATCAGTGAGGATAGTCAAATTCTCGAACACATTAGAAAATTTTGAGACATCTTCGGAATATGATCCCACACAATTTCAGTTAGATTTTGACATTGAATATTTATCATCAAGACAAATGTCTCTTTACTCTATGGAAGAGTTCGGTAGTTCTACCATTGAGATTTCTCCAGGTAAAACATTGAATATCAACAAAATTTTGGAAAAGTCACAACATGAAGAACTAACCAAAATCTTGCAAAAACATTCTACTGCATTTGCATGGGAGTATACTGATATGAAAGGTATTGATCCTAAGACTTGGATCCATCATATCTATATTGAGGAAAACAATAGACCAATCAGACAACCTCAGAGAAGTATGAATCCAAATCTTAGGGAGATAGTGAAAGAAGAGCTCCAAAAACTACTCAATGTAAACTTCATTTATCCAATTTCAGATAGCCGATGAGTTTCTCCTTTGTTATAGTACCTAAAAAGAATGGTAAATGGAGGGTATGCATTGATTACAGGGAATTGAATAAAGCAACTTTGAAGGATCACTTTCCTTTGCCTTTTATCAATCAAGTATTAGATACATTAGCAGGCAAAAAGTATTTTTCATTTCTGGATGGTTTTAGTGGTTATAATCAAATTCAGGTAGCACCTGAGGATCAAGATAAGACCACATTTACCTATCCATGGGGAGCTTTTTCCTATCGAGTACTTCCTTTTGGATTATGTAATGCACTCGTAACATTCCAAAGAGCAGTACTAGGAATTTTTTCTGATCTAATCCATGATTGTGTAGAGGTTTATATGGATGATTTTACAGTTTATGGTGACTCATTTGGAGAAGCATTAGAAAATTTGGAAAAAGTACTTGTAAGATGTAAAGAAATAAACCTTTCATTAAGCCATGAAAAATGCTTTATGATGTTTACTGAAGGTATTGTTTTAGGACATCATATTTTAGGGGATGGGATTAAAGTTGATACATCAAAAGTTGAAGTCATCTCCAAGTTGCCTATTCCAAATTGTCAAAGAGATGTTAGAAGTTTTCTATGATTTATTGGATACTATAGAAGATTTATAGAAAATTTCACTAAAATAGCATCTCCACTCTTCAAACTGCTCACAAAAGACTATGAATTCAAATGGGATCCTGATTGTCAATTAGCATTTGAAACTTTGAAAACAAGAATATCTGAAGCACCTATCTTGAGAGGACCAAATTGGAAGCTCCCTTTCCATATTTCTACAGATGCTTCAGATACAGCTCTAGGAGTTGTGTTGGGTCAAAAAGATTTAGTCCCTTATGCCATATACTATACCAGTAAAAATTTGACTCCCACTGAGTTGAACTATACTGTGACTGAAAAAGAGTTTTTAGCTGTTGTTTATGCAATCAATAAGTTCAGACATTATATAACAGGCAATGAAAATTTTATTCATACTGATCATTCTGTGATTAGATATCTAATGAAAAAACCTGTTACTAATGGCAGAGTTACAAGATGGCTCCTACTTTTACAGGAATTCAATATTACTGTGTTGGATAGACCAGAGAAACAAAATAAGGTAGCTGATTTCTTGTCTAGGATTCAAAATACTAAAGAAGATTCTCCTGTAGAGGATAAGTTTCCTGATGAATATTTATTTGTAGTAACTACTAAGACCCCTTGGTATGCAAATATTGCTAACTATTTGGTTACAGGGAAACTACCTCCACATCTATTTCCTAGTGAAAGAAGAAAGATCATTCAGGAGAGTTCAAAATATTCATGGATTTCTAACGAATTGTTTAAAACAGGGCCAGATCTTGTGATAAGAAGATGTGTCAGGGAAGATGAAATGCCTGATATCCTTAAGGCATGTCATAATGAACCATGCGGCGGACACTTTGCTGACAAAAGGACAGCCTATAAAATCCTCTCTTTAGGATATTATTTTCCTTCCCTCTTTAAAGATACAAAACAATATGTAAAAAGGTGCGACATCTGCCAAAGAGTAGGGAAACCTACCCTTTCAAATGAAATTCCATTGCAACCATAGGTACTCATCGAACCCTTTTAAAAATGGGCTTTAGATTTCATTGGGCCTATTAATCCACCATCTAAGCAAAATATGTATATATTGGTATGTACTGATTATGTCACTAAATGGGTAGAAGCCAAAGCATTATTTTCTACTACTGAAAATTCAGTTATTACTTTTCTTTATGAGGATATTTTTACTCGCTTTGGTGTTCCAAGAGAAATTGTGATAGATCAGGGAAGTCAATTCACATCCAATTTGGTGGAGAAGTTGATGGAAGAATACAAAATCAAGCACAAAAGATCTACTCCTTACCATCCGCAAGCAAATGGTCAAGTGGAGTCTATAAACAAAGTTCTCAAAAGTATCATCACCAAAACTGTTCATCTACACAGAAGAGGTTGGGCAGAAAGGCTTCCTGAAGCCTTATGGGCCTACAGAACTACATGGAGAAATACAACAGGACATTCTCCCTATGAACTTGTTTATGAGAAAGAAGTCCTGCTCCCCATTGAGTTCCAAGTCGAAACCTTCAAGATGGCAGTTCAGTTGGGGATGGATCTATCAAAAGCCCAAAAGCATAGAATGGAGCCGTTGAATGAGCTAGATGAGATCAGACAAGAGGCAATCCTAAGAACTGATCTAGTTCAATATCAAAGAGCTAAGTGGCATGACAAATACATTAAAGAGAAAAAGTTTCAAGAAGGAGACTGGGCATTGCTATTTGATTCCAAGTTCAAAGACTTCAAAGGGAAATTTCAGACTCATTGGCTTGGGCCATATGAGATTGACAAAGTCTTTAGCAATGGAGAGGTAAGAATCAAACCATTGATGAATTTAAAACTCCTCTTATTGTGAATGGTCACCGATTAAAGATCTATCATAAGCCACTCTCAAAAGAGGAATTTGTCAAAATATTTCAAGATAATTCTGCAATAAGGCTGGTGAAGAAGAATCCTTATTCTCCACCAGCCTAGCCTTTGTTCTTTTCTGTTATATAAAATAAAATAAAAAATAAAAAAAATGTATAAGCCTGAAAATCAATCACTGATTGGCAGTCTTATACATAAAATACAGGGCGAAAATTAGGAACTCCTAACGCCCTATATTTTCCAAAAAAAAAATCTCTCTCTCTCTCTTTCTCATTTTCATCCCATTCCACTTCATTTTCATTCCACTCCACTCCATTTTCATTCCACTCCACTTCATTTCATCCCACTCCATTTCATTCATTTCATTCCACCAATAAAAGTTTTTATGACCATTTTCATTCATTCAGTCATCATTCATCCATTTCATTCAGTCATATGATCGTTGAGTCAGTTTTTGCAGCTAAATCCAGTTTCCGCAGCTGCAAACTGATTCCGCAGTTAGTTGTGTTTTCACAGCTAGCACCCTATCATTCAACATTGGCAGTTAGATGATAGGAAAAAATAATGAAAATCAAATCTAGGTATGACCGAGGACATATTATGAAGACATGGGGCACCTAAAGGCATCAACAAGGGGCAACTGATCAAAGGTTATGGACAACAAGTGGCAAAAATTCCAAGGTATGAGTAAAAATTTATTTCAAATGGCATTCAAAACACATTTTTGCATAGTTATTAAATCACAAGCTCCACTATATGCAATGATTGTCGTGATAGCCTCCATAGCCCTTCCACAACATTCCTCCATGAACCATGCATTTATTTTTCCAACGGCCTCATGATAAATTCTCAGATTTAACTCAAGTTTGGATACATTTTCACACTCCACCTGTAGTTATGGGACGTGGCTGATTTGATTACGGATCTCCTCCACCGCATAGATTCCGCAGCCATTTCATTAATGTGTTTATGTCTACTCCATAGCCGTCCATTTTAAAAATTATGCCGTCACTCCCCTACTATTTTATTGAAGCCACGACTACATTACCACCTCGTTCACATAAGTCTCTGCTCCATTCCGAGAATTCACTTCAGCTGCTTGTTCTCTGTTTTCCGCTTACAATCACTGGTTTTCTCCATAAACCCTGTTCACCCCCACTAATCCAGCCGTCTCACCTCCGCTAAACCCTTCTCACGCAGACGAATTGTTAGAACATAAGGAAAGAATGGGTTTGTTGTTGAGGGCAAAACCGGAAGGGCCCAAGTTTATGGAGGGGTACCCGCAAGTAAAGAATATATTGAAAAAGGCACGATGGCTTCGGTTTATTCAAAATTTCAGAGGCTATAATAAGGAGATTACAAAAGCCTTTGCAAGGTCTTTTAATGGCCTGGAGGTGGAAATTGGGGACCTCAAGTTTACAGTTACCGAGGCATCCATAGCAGCTGCTACAGAACTCCCTCAAGAAGGAGAATGCTAGTTCAAGAACAAGAGCTTTGACGAGAAAGATTGGAGGGTTATCCTACGCAATCTAGGTATGGATGTAACTATATTTAAACGAGGAATTCCTGTCCATGCCTTAGAAGAGAAGTGTGCCAGTTTACTATTGATTATTCAAAAATTCATTACGTGTGAAGGCCGTGTTGGAGCAATGTATATGTATCATACTCAACTGTTGATGAACTTTTTAGAGAATCAAACCCTAAATCTGCCTTACTTTTTATTGCTGAGCTTGAAAAAGATGTGCACAACCGTCCAAAAGAATATAGAGGGCATAGAACCCCACTTATATCATCACGGGCTGGTGAAAATTTTAATTGAAGACCAATTGAAGAAAAAGAGGGATACCTAGGAATGGTTTTTAGTGAGAAATTATTTTCAAGATCCACCTGAAATTCCTGAGAGCAGTACAACAAGAAAGAGGAGAAAAAGGGAAACTAGTGTAAGAATTCAAGACCCTCCTATTAGCAGAACCAAAGAAGTTAATCAAGAAGAGAAGCTGGAAAGAACCAAGGATAAAAAGCAAAAGAAATTGAAAGGGAAAAGAAACATAGAGGATGTCTACCAATCACTAGAACATTCCTTAGAAGAGGACCACCAACCACTGTCTGCAAGGCTAACTCACCTCCAAGGACAATTAGCTGTAGCCAGGAAGAAAGAAAAAGAAAAATAGAGTATTGAGGAAGAGGGAACTAGCCCACAACATTTAAAAAGAAGCACCAGGCTTAGGGGAAAGTGGAGGAAAGCACAAACAAAAGGAGCCCATTTTATTGACTTGGGAGGAGGAACACCGGAACAACCTCCAGCTGGCCGTAGCCCACCTCATTCTCAGCCAAACATTGAAACTAGTCCTCCAGATGTTGACATAAGTCATTCTTGGCCAGACTTTGAAATAAGTCCTCCTCAACAGGACTTTGGGGTTAGACCAAGGAAAACTTCACTCGAGATAGACCCGAATCAACAAGAGATGTATGATTATAAAGAATCCTTGGAAAAGAAAGCCACAGGTTCAAGCTCTTCATCCATGCCTCATCCAGCACAGGACGCTCAAATCTAGTCATTGAAACACGAAATTTTTGAGTTAGAGGTCCTAAATAGACACATTAAACATGAAAATGAATCATTAAAGGAACAAAGAAAACTAGATAAGATCATTCATGACAATACCATGCTACATCTTGGGCTATGGCAGAAAAAGCATAGGAAATTGAAGAAAAAGTGCAGGAAGATAAGTAGAGCACTGATCAATCTCAAATTTAGATGCTTGATGAAGAAGCCCAGGATGTTAGCAGCACCAAGAAAGAGAAGAAGGGGGTTGGATGTACTGAGAGAAGTTTAAGAGAATATGATTTGAAGTGGGGATAATCAAAATTTTGGTTGCATGGGGACATGCAACACCTTCACAGTGGGGGTATGTTGAGCCCCAAACTTGCATCTTTCTACACCTTTTTCTAGCTTCTTTCCATTTACCTGAACCTCCTAAGCTGTCAATATCATTGCATATTAGTCATAAAAGAGCATCTAAAGTGGTTTCTTGACTATGTCTTTGTGTTGCTGTTTGAACTAGATTTTTGCTTATGAGCTGTGGAATCTTGTCACTTTCCACAACTGGTTCAATTTTCCGTAGCCATTTTTGTTAAACTACAGGTTGTAGGTGTCACGAGGCAAATCAAGCCACATGGGCAAGTTGGAAATGACCTGGGTATGGGTCAGGTCCCATTGGTCCAGCTGGATTCGTCAAAGAAGGTCGTGGTCAACGGTGGTCAAGCGGTGGTCAAACATGAGAGTCCCACGGCAACAGGACTCTGTTTTCAAGCATGTGAAGACCTCCGTGACCATTGCTAGATATTTGGAGGCATGCTGACATCTGTAGGCTGACGATGATGTGGATCCAACAACCGCTTTCAATAAGATTGCGTAATCTCGATGACCATGCTGCTAAATCTGTGGACATTGTTCTTCATGTGTCCTCTACTAATGTAGTTTCCAGAAAAAACAGTTATGTAACCTTTGTTATAAATAACGCGTTCTGATACGCATAATAGTTAGTCTTTTGGAATGTAAATTCGCTGTTAAGAACTCATTGTACCGTGACATTAGTTTACTATTGTAACTGTGTTTTGAGATATATATAAGAAGACTCTGTTATACATGTTTGTGTGAACGTGATTTTGAATTGATAACCTGTTGGCCGAGGTTGCAGAGGGCCCTTGCACATCGAGGCTTCATTTTCCTTGTTGCTGTATAGTCTTTATGCATCGTTTCTTTATTCTCACTGCACATGTTTTATAGTTATTCATTTGTGTATATATTTCTAACATTTTACTGTTGTTCATGATTTCACAAGATTTGTATAATGCTGATCAGTGTGTTCATGTTTTAGGATAGAGTAGGCAGCCTGGGCATTTGCATATAATTTTCATAAAAACTAGTGATATGGAATTGATCCTCTGCTGATTTTGTTTTTCCTAGTTTCTTTTAATTCCAGTTCTGTTTTATTGAGTTCAGTTTTGTTCATTTTCTTTGTTAAGTTAGTTAGAAATCAACTTGCTCATTTCATTGACAGTTACCTCCAAAAGCCATAGCGAGACTAACTGGCGAGGGATTGAAAGATGAATGTTGTAATTTGATTTTAGTTTACTTTTCTGCAATTAGATAATTGGATTGCTCATTTCATTGACAGTTACCTCCGAAAGCCATAGCGAGACTAACTAGCGAGGGATTGAAAGATGAATGTTGTAATTTGATTTTAGTTTACTTTTCTGCAATTAGATAATTGGATTGCTCATTTCATTGACAGTTACCTCTAAAAGCCATAGCGAGACTAACTGGCGAGGGATTGAAATATGGATGATGTAATTTGATTTTAGTTTTACTCTTTGTGTATCTTTGATTTCCTTGAGTGTAGTAGCTTAAATCAATTTTGTGTATTTAGATAGCAGCAAAGATGATAGTTTCATAATCAATAGTTCATTAACTACTTTTTTTAATTAGCAACATCTTTTCATTCTTGATTCAAGTGTTATTTTCCCTAGTATGTTCTTAGATCTTCTGAAGTGTTGAGTTTTGGGAACCCTTATAAAGGACATAATTGCCTTAAAACTTATAACCATACTTTCCTTCTAGAAATTTAGGAATAGGAATTCCATAAACAAAGATAAAACCCCCCAAAAAAACAACATAAAAATAAAAAACGACAAAAGTAAGAAATAGGTTATCTTGCACATATAGTGCGCCACACTTCGTCAGCTTATGAATCCCGGATTGACAATTAATGTAGCAATTTAGGACACACTAAATTGACCAAACAACATGTAATCATCATATACCAGAATCATAAATCACATGCATAATAAAGCTGAAATAAAATACCAATACTTATCCTTCATCGATCCTTACTTTTGTCTTTGTCCTTATTCCATATGCACTCCGGATCGGTTGCCACACCCGATAAACACCCAATGCCTTTTCCTCAACCGCATGCACACACACATACAACCACACTTGGCATGCCAAACCACGCAATACATGCATCTACACCTGACATACAGCATATACACCTACACCCATTGTACAACACAACACAATACATTGTCCTATGTTTGGTGTATGACACAACACAACATGTATACGTACACTATGCACATAAAAAGACATACATCCGTACACAATGTGAGACATCACAAAATGCATACAAATACACCTATATGGCATAAGGAATACATATATACTCGATGTACAATGCCACACAATACATGTACCCACACAGAGTACAACACAATGAATACACATGTCACGATACCACGACTACACAATGCACATGCATAGTACCACATGTACACAACACAAAATGTACGACATGCACACAATACGACATGTACACTAGTACCATATGTAACACATGTGTGCAATACCACTTGTACACTGCAACCACCTGCACAACATGTGCATAACATCAAATGTACATGACACCACCTGCATATCATGTATACAATGCCACATGTACCACCTATACAATGTGTACACAATACCACATGTACATAGTACCACATGCATGACATGTACGTGACACCATATGTACACAACACCGCATGCACGACATGTACACATCACCAAATGCACACAACACCACTTGTACACATCACCACTTGTAAAATCATTCACACCACACCATATGAACATAGTACCAATGTACAACATGCACACAACAACACTTGTACATAGCACAACATATCTAACATGCACATAACATCATCTGTACACAACACTGCATATCCAACATGTGCACAACACCATACGCACACAACACCACATATCCATCATGCACACAATACAATATGTACACAACACCGTATATCCAAAATGTACATAGCACCATGTATACCCAACACTAAATATGCAACATTCATACAACACTATTTGTACTAACACCCTGTACATAGCTTTGCATAAACAACACATACACACACTATATATACACAATACCGTATGCGATATACACAATACCGTATCTGCACAACATCACATATGTACAACATATACAACACATGCACAACATTAGTACCACACATTGAAAACCACACTGTCTCTACCAAACAACCTTGCTTCTAATTTCTAACCCATGTTTGTCCAAACATGACGCAAACCATATTGCTTTCATTTCGTTGATGTATCCCTTGGTATAACATGTCCATAACATAGACATAATATAATCACATAATATCAAATCATAACCATATGATACTAACCTTGTATATTTGTCAAGAGTACACTTCCCACTTGATTCCTCATAAGACTAGAAACCTCTTCATGCCATTTGCTTGCATAAGCGATCATTCCTCCACATAATGATCCCTCACAACCCTTTCAAACACTGACACACACACACATACATATATATACATATAAATGTTAGCATTGAATAATCATGATTCATTATGACCCTATCAGACACGACATACATACATACATACATGTATACATATATAATATCAGCATAATCATGATCAAAACATAATTACAAGATAGCATAAGGTCCAGGTTAAGAGAAATTCCTTATTTTTTCACAACATGCACAACATTGAGAACAACAGTTCCTGACATAGCCAAGGCATATGACGCCTCAAGTCCATTCACCTTACCTTTTCTGGTTACCTTTCTCATGATTGTTCTGCCATCATCCATTTATACCAATGGACCCAACCAGTCCAACCGACCGTCATAGTCTTACCTTTCGCCTATGCTTACTCATGCACCGAGCTTCATCTGTGTCTTACATTACTTGTCGAGTACCACAAATCTCTCCCCGAGCTCCATTAACTTTTTTCCTTCCCAGCCAATTCCCAAGACACTTAAAACATAAAATGTAAGACAAAAAAACAAACAAGAAGAAAACCACGAAAACCAATAACAATACGACACCACAAACAAAGTGGCATGATCATGCACTATACATAAAAAAGCTACAAATCAAGCACAAGCAAATCATAAAAGACAAAAAACACAAGACTAACAATAGACACCATGACTCAATCCTTGGTTCCCAGTGCTCCCAAAAGAAAGCTCAACTAGAGCCTTCTTCAAGATTTCATGGAAACCTCTCTTGTCATGCAACTCCCTGCATCATATTGCCATAAACACATAACTGTTAGTGCATAATTAAACATAACAATTGTTGTGCCAAGTAAGCTGCTTGCAATTGAACACATCCATGCCATCTCTCAAGGGACTCTAAATCCCTTGATGGATCCATTTGTAACTAGAGACTAGCTAATATACTTGTCAAGTGCATGTTCATGAATCTAGCACATATCCACATAATTTCAGACAATATTAAGGCTAAGAAGGTTTCCTGTATGCAAAACACTCATTCATTTGGAATTAGGGTTTCAAAACATAGCCAAAGGAATTCTTGCCCAATTCCTTTCTTTTACGTTTTTACCTTGTTGCAGTTGAGGCTTACTATGCGTTGTCACATCACCCAACTATTAGTTATATAAACACATCAACTATTACCTTGTCACACTAATACCAAGTATGTTTCCTGCAACTTCTCACACATGTCAACCACATGTTCCAAATATCAAGACAATCATATCCATCACTTTGAAATCAACCTTTACCAAGACTAACAATCATGTCATAATCCATAGTCAACTCATAGTCCTTAGACACAATGCTACAATTATCACCTACTATACTCAAGTACATATCAACTGTCTCAACACCTAGGTATTAGTACAACCATCTTGAAACAAGATCATTGGAACACATATTCGTATTATGCAACTCATCAAACATTCAACCAACTTGCAAATGTTAAATAAAACAACTAGATGACATAATAGACACCAAACACTCAACACAAAATAGACAACATAATCAAGAATGAAGCACCAAGTATACTACATAAGAAAACTAAAACCTTAGTGTACCTCAGGGGAGGTTATCTTGTCTACACAATAAATCTAGTTAGCAATATATACCTTTACAACATGTCAACTCAAACATAAATAAGATCATGATATCCATCACACTAACTAACTAACATGTGCACATCATAAACTCATAAGAATTTATCGTTCATGCATAACAACCACGTGTGCAAAGTCATCACAAATATGTCGACTCATACCTAAACATCGTAACAAAAACCATCTGCATTGTCCAATCCAATTTAGCATGATACATATAACATTAAGATATTAATGTTATAAACCTAATTGTCAAGTTAACTAACATATAACATATAACATGGTCATTAACAACATATAACATGACAATCAAGTTATCTAACATAAAATAAAAATAACAATGCATACAACCACAGGTTACTATCATTCATGACTATCTGAGACATGTGCAAGTGACTATACTAATCAACTATCATCTATCATGTATGTAACCATAACATTGAAAACATGTACATAAACCTAATGTATATAAACCTAATGCATATGACAATCCTTAACTTACATACCTGCATGCCCAATCATACAAACCTGTGTGATGATCTTCTCTTGCCTCGAGGTCCAATGTGCAAGTTCCCTTTGATGATATCCATCTCCTTCTCTATCTTAGCCAACACATTAGAATCCTAACAACCAATAACACCATGATGACCTAAATTACATACCATGACTTCATAGGCATGTTTGACCTACTATTCATGCATAGCTATAACCACGACCATACATGCATAACAACTGCATATAGACATAACACATGAGTACGAAACAATATACACATCATTCTAGCTAGAGTCCAGTCATCGATGCATGACCATATAAACTACACAAACCATGACCTCATGCATGAAAATAATACCACATCAACTGTATTTGATAACATGTGAACACTGATGTGCATAATAATGCCTATTTTTTAACAAACATGAAGACATAATCAACGAAAACACTTTCAACCTTCACATGGTGACATCACTACAACCATGCTCAACAGCATGAAAATACAACAAGAACTTGGACTACAACACAAGAAACACATATGCAACTGACATGAATGCATGACTAGCACATAACCCATCCAGTTCGAGGGGTGGACCATGCTTTGAGACCACTCTGTAACACCCTCCTCCCACATCTACCCAAGCATTCGTCCAGCTGGGGTACACATGTGACAAGAGCCCACTATGATATGATTCGACCTCCTAAGTCATGTTAAGGAAGTGGAACCAACAGAAACACTCCATACAGGCATTCAACATCTACAGGACCCTCAGGAACCAATCCAACACTTTAGGTAGCTTGCCCTTGGGCCGCACTGAAATTTTGGACAACTTAAGTCTCAATCTCTCTCATGGTATAGGCATGACAATGTCCAGAAACCCAAAGTCGCTCTCATAGGCTTGTCTGTTAGCGTGCAATGACTAAATTTGTTAGTGCTATGCCCAGAATTTCATGACACCTCCAAAACCATGAAATAACATGGAAATTACCATACTAAAGAAAAGGCTTGAATGAAAAACCTTGAATCCCCTACTAGCCATGACATGCATTTCGTTAAACATATCACAAATATGTAATCTACAGTTTTAAATAACAAATCTGAGCATAGGGGTCTCATACTTATTCAAGATTCATCGTGAAGCATTATTTCCTTGTCACTTTAACTGCCATTCCAACCATTAGGTCATAAATACATTGTTCATTCATTTACAAGTATAAACATGATGAGAGCCATACATAGCTATTGTCATAAAACATATACATAACCAATATAATAGGGAAAAAAATATCAGTGAAATCACAACCATATACACCACATATAATCCATCATAATAATCATAGAAATACCATGAGAAATAATCTTTCATTAATGATGCAAAATCCAAACCTGGGATGGGACTTCCACGTTCCACTCGACCGTAGAATGGTTAAGCCAAATCTCTCTTCATCCATTCACTCCTGTGCCATATTCCAAGCATGAATGTGGGATCTCATAGGACACGTCAATCAAAAGTCATCCAGGGCTTCCAAAGGCCATCCACCTCAACCCATCGAACAATGATTCCACCTCACAGTCAGACATTGCAAAACCATCATCAGATTGGTCTCCATCCAAGCCTTCCAGGGCTTCTAGATAATTTGTTCCAACCAAGGCTTCCAAGGCTAGTAACTCAACCCACAATTGTCGTTGGGATTCCAGAGCGTTTGCCCAACCAAGGCTCCAAGACTAGTAACTCAACTCAGCAAGGGCTTTTAAAGTGTATTTCAAACCAAGGATTCCAGGACTAGTAACTCAACCCAAGCTGTTACAAGGCCTCCAGAGCGTTTGTCCAACCAAGGGTTATAGGAACTAATAACTCAACCCAAGTTAAGGAAACATGAGAACCAACCAAAAGCAAAACAAGGAGATAAACCCACAAACTCCATGACTATCTAGGAAATGGAAAGGCTAGGAAATCCACTGTCAATCTCGACCATCCTCCATGCCAATGATAGATCACAACCAACAAACCACATGCATGTGCCGTGCATGTCAACACTAGTGCGGAAAACATTCATGCAACTTGGTACCTACAAGAAAATCTCACTGTAGCTGCTAATCTCGATGCCTTCTTGTGTTTTCCTACTCTTCCTCTGCCTTTGTGCTCCAAAAATCCAAGTAAACCACACCTTCCAAGACTGCTCCAAGAAAACTCTAAGTCTCCAAGAGTATGAGAGAGAGAATAGAATAGAAGAGAGCTCCACCAAAACCTGCCAAAAAACCTTACCAACTAATCCTCATAAGCCTTTTTTATCAATTAGGCCTCTATTTTCTTAATTTTCCATTATTTTCCTTCATTTTCCTTCTCACATGCAGACTTTGATTTTTCATCTTCCTTTTCTTTTAATTTCCATGCTTTTCATAAATAAATGTGCCAAAATGCCTCTTTACCTTTCCAAAGCCTTATCCATTTCCTTTGTAAATTTTCTTAGCCATAATAAATTGAATCAACACCCATTAGGATGTTTCCCCAACCCTTCATCTTGGAATACGTGTTCCATCACCGTGGACTTATATATATTTTACATGGAATTTTCACCAGGGATGTTACACTTGCGTTGCAGTGCATTGGTAGCCTATATACACCTTCACTAACCCCTATTTCATGCAAAAAATTTCCCTTTCATGGTTTTCTCTCTAATTAACATTGTTCCAATTGGTCCTCCATGTGTCCTTGAGTGTGTCTTGGTCTCTCATAAGTCTTCATGTTGTTTGAGTTTGGTTTTGAGTGCCTTTAATAAGAATTTATTTAGGTTTTGTTTTGTTCTTGTTGACATCTAATCATAGGGATTGGGTGAACAACTGTAATTAGTGTAAATAAATAATAGAGGAAATGGAGAGTCACCGGGAAATGAACTGAAAAGTCTCTCCCTCTTGTATATAATAATGAACAACCTGAATGAATAGATCAATCACATTTGAGGAGTTACCTCTTGGCCTGATATGGTATTAGAGCCAACATCTATTTTTATTTTTTTGCATTGTAACTCCTGTCAGTTTCCTGCCCTCTATCTCTTTTCTCTACCAAATCTCTGCATTTGGACAAGCCATCTGCATTCAATGCATAACTCTCATAGAAGTTGTTTGGGGTGGAGCTGCAAACAATAGTTGAAGTTGTTGAAGCCTTGGCGCTGAGAGATGGAACATGTGCGTTAAAAGATTATGAGCTAGGTCAAAACCTGGAGGTGTTGCGACGTTTGGTAAGTGCTTTCAATAATCATAATTCATTATTAAGCAGAAGATTGATGGTCAATGGAAATATATGGTGAATGCATGAATTTTTTAGTTGGTTCAATGGCGCTGTACACTAGAGTGATTGTGTATGCGCTCCCCTCGGCTCCCACAAGTGTATTCAATATCCTGCGGTCCCCTCGCTCTCCTTTGGTTGCAATGTATTAAACTAGCTCTGTGCACTCCTCTCCACTGCGCAACAGACCCCTATGGTATCATATCCCACACAACATTTGGCTCCTACGTTGTCCCATAAACACGCTCAGCTAATATGCTTCATATCCCACATAACGTTTGGTTCCTACTCTGTCCCATAAACACGTTGTTCCATATATATAAGGCTGGTATATATATACGCTGTCTCCTATATAACATTGTTTCATATATAACGCTTGTTGCATTTGGCTCCTACATTGACTCCTACGCTATCTGGTATATAACATTGTTTCATATATAACGCTTGCTGCATTTGGCTCCTACATTGACTCCTACGCTATCTGGTATATAACATTTTTTCATATATAATGCTTGCTGCATTTGGCTCCTACACTGACTCCTACGATGTCTGGTATATAACATTGTTTCATATATAACACTTGCTATGTTTGGCTCCTACGTTGTTCCCCATGTACCACCTCCCCCAAAATTCTGCCTTCCCCATATACCACCTTCCCTAAATATTCTTTTCCCCATATATTACCTCCCCAAAATAATACTTCTATTTTTAATATATTAGAGTCCAATTTCTAACCACTAGAAGTGCATTTTTTATATATTGGAAGCAGGGTACTTTTTAAAAAAAAAATACATTCATTGATATCTATTGTGGGAGTGGTTCCCACCGGGAAGGAGAAATATTTAGAATGGTCATGGAAAATCAAACATGCTCTCATTTTTAATGAGCCGTGGAAAGGAGTGTGTGTTGGAAACAGAGACAAAGAGCCAGAACAACCTACCTCAAATAAGGAATTCACCATTTGGGAAAATAAGAACAGCAAGGCTTATGCATTGAATGAAGCATCAACAAATGAAGAGGTGAGTCACCATATTTTTCCATTTTCAAATGCTTTCAAAGCCTTACAAAAACTGAAAGAACTCTATGACTCACACTCTGCACTTGAAGTTGTTCAACTCATGATTAAACTCTTCACCCTTGTATTACAAAATAATGATACTCTTGCACTTGCATCAGAAGTAAAATCTATAATGCATGATATCAAAGTCACTAATGTTGAACTGTATATTCCTCTGATATCTTTTCTCAAGGCACTTTATCCCACTTACTCAAATTATCTTGAGTCATTGCAAGCAAATGGAAACCTAAAAGATATTACCTTTGACTCCCTTTTGAAAAAAATTGTTGAAAGAGAGAAAGCTTTTGGGAAGAAGACAGCTCCTGAGTCTTCTTAAGAGGTTGTTTTCCTTTCTCATAGAGAAAAAAATATTTCTCAAGATTGTTCTAGAGGAAGAGGTGGTTGAAGAGGAAGAGGAAGAAATTTTAGAGGTAGGGGGGAAGACACTCTCAAGAAGAAAAGTCAGATTTGCACTACATACACTGCAAAAGAGATGGATCAGATGATGCATCCACATAAAAGTTGCCTTGGGACAGAATTGAGCAGGAAAGAAACCAACTCAAAGGTAAAACTAATGACAAAGAGAAAGATAAAGCACCTGAATCCGCTCACTATGTTGTGGCACACTGTAATATTGGAGTAAATGAAGGCTTATTGAATGCTTCACTTGCGTCTTGGAAAAATGAATGGTTGCTTGATTCAGGAGAAA
>APFE031589962.1:64075-101910 GCA_000404065.3 Pinus taeda | reverse complement strand
GCATCCCCAAATAGCAGCGCCAACATAAGGACAGCAAGGGACACCATTGAGGATAAATGAGAGTGCTTCTCCAAGCACACCACAAGGAGGAAATTCAAATGCGTCTTCAAGCACTTGCACACCAAATGAAAGAGGTAAGAAGTTTAGAAATCTAAGTGATATTTATGATGAAGGAATGAATTCCTTATTTGCCTTGTTTTGTCATGTTGATGATCCTATTCATTTCGAGGATGCAATTAAAGATAAAAAATGGATAGAAGCTATGATGAGAAGAATGCCATAGAAAGAAACAAAACATGGGATTTGGTTGAGCTACCAAAAGGTAAAGAAGTCATTGGAGTGAAATGGGTTTACAAGACCAAAAGCAATGCTGAAGGCAAGATAGAAAGTCACAAGGCAAGGTTGGTTGTCAAAGGGTACAAGCAGCAGTATGGGAGAGATTATGAGGAGACTTTTGCACCGGTTGCAAGAATGGAAACCATGAGAGCAGTGATGTCCATAGCAGCACAAAACAAATGGAAAGTCTACCAAATGGACGTGAAGTCAGCATTCCTAAATGGAGTGTTAAAGGAAGAGGTTTATGTTGAACAGCCTCTAGGCTATGAGAAGAAAGGTGAAGAGCACAAAGTGTACAAATTGAAGAAAGCTCTTTATGCGCTGAAGCAAGCGCCAAGAGCATGGTACAGTAGAATAGATTCATATCTATTGGATAATGAATTCGACAAGTGTGAAGGAGAACCCACCGTCTACATCAAAGAAAAAGATGGTAAAATTTTAATTTTTGTCTTATATGTCGATGATGTTATTTTCACAGGGAATGATGATCAGCTCATTAAGAATTTTAAATCAGTCATGAAAGAGAAATTTGAAATGACTGACATGGGTTTTTTGAGATACTTCTTAGGCATAGAAGTAGATCAAAATGAAAAAGGAATTTTTATCTCACAGGCAAGATATGTAAATCAAGTATTGAGCATATTTAACATGGAAGAATGTAAGGCAGCGATCACTCCCACAGTGATGGGATTAAAACTCAGCAGAGAGGACAGCAGCAAGGATTTTGATCCTAGTTTGTACAAGAGTATTGTAGGCAGCCTTATGTATTTAACAGCAACTAGGCCTGATATTATGCATGCTGTTAGTTTAATTTCCAGATTCATGGAGAGGCCAAAGGAGGCACATTAGCAGGCAGCAAAAAGAATTTTGAGGTATGTGAAAGGTACCAAAATGTTTGGAATTTTATATAATGTCTCAGAACATTCAGATTTGGTTGGATACACAGATAGTGATTGGGCTGGAAGTGTTGATGATCGGAAGAGCACTTCCGGTTATGTTTTCCATATGGGTTCAAGAGCCATTTCATGGGCTTCTAAGAAGCAGTCCATTGTAGCATTGTCTACAGCAGAGGCTGAATATGTGGCAGCTACAGCAGCAGCATGTCAAGCAGTTTGGATGAGAAGGATGTTGAGGAGCTTAGGCCAAGAGCAAGCAAAAGCGACAGTGATTTTTTGTGACAATAGCTCAGCTATTGCATTGTCAAAGAATTCAGTGTTTCATAAGAGAACGAAACACATTGATACAAGGTTTCACTACATCAGAGAGTTAGTGAACAATGGAGAAATCGTCCTAGAACATTGCAGGACACAAGAACAGGTTGCAGACATCTTGACAAAGCCACTGGACCAGAAAAGCTTCGAATTTTTGAGGAAGTGTCTGGGTATGACGGAATGCCCAGCAGGTGAAATTAAAGGGGAGTGTTAAAATTATAATTTCACCGTGTGCGCGGTCAGCAGTCAACGCACGGAGAAAACCACTCAGGGCAAACCTAAACCGCCAGTATCATATCGCACCACTTTTGGCTTAAGGAGGTTTCCGTACGATGCTGGTCCGATACTGACAAACTGACACCCATGATGCTGGCATGACATAAGCACCTGACACTTTTCGGAAGGTATCTTTCACCCATCTCACCCCTTCCGATATTGTTTTCACCCGTTGATTTACCTCCAGCATTTACGTTCGTTGATTTACCAAGTTGCACGATGGGTTAAAGGACAGTGAGAAAGGGTGTCCCGATATGCAACCTCCGCCGTTTGATTAAAGCATTCTCTCTCCACCGTTCGATTCAAGGAAAGTACACAGGGTTTGGTAAAACTAAATTAAATACGTGGAGTAAAGTTTTGCCCATACCTTAAGTTAAATTTTATGACATGTTTTTGGTAAAGTGCTTAAATGTTTTACGGCCCGTAATAGTTATGGCATACGGAAGTATGGGCGAAAATGTAAGGTAAGTTTTATTTTATTATTTTGGCATATGTATTGAATGACCGTTGACTCCATGTTATAGTGTATTCCATTTTTGCACACAGGGTGGAGGTGAAGTTTAGTTTTTTTATAGCAGGAAGTAAAAACAGAGGGTCTGCAGCACCCGTAAAAACACAGAGATTAATTTTGTATTGCAGGGAGGAATGCACAGAAGTGCATGAATATTTTTGGGACTGTAATGTGAAAGTTTTTATGCAGTAATTTTGTCTTGGTAATGTAAGAAGTAAAAAGGAATGCACAGCAGTGCAGGAGGAGAAGTGAATGAAAAACCAGTGGATTGTTTTGTTGAAAACCATGTATTGTTTCACAGCAGTGAAAAGGTAAATCTGTCACTCAATGTAAATGAAATTTTTACACACAGTGGTGTAAAATTTCATAGGAGGCAGAGTAACTTTTGTGTAAATGTTTTGGTGAATCCCTCTGAGTGAAAGAGGATGAATATGTAAATGGTTTTGTTTAATGAAAAAAAATCTTTTTATGGTGGTGAAATACTTTGTCCTGTGTAATTATTTTAAAAGGGACTTCTCTGTGTAAAAGATCCTGGTGTAAGGAAACAGAGCATTGCCTCTGTGTTTTATATTTTATGGTTTTGGTATTTATCCATCCCAAACATAGCAAAAATACCCAACAAGAGTGTCTCTGCAATAATGTTGATCTTTCACAAACTTACATCATCTTATTCTTCAGGTGGAAGGAGATTCAAATCCAACGTCAAATTTGGCCCAGCGCATATCGTTCCAGAAGAAACAGAAACAACTTCCCTTTTAGGAGGAGGCAGATTCAAATCGAACACAGATGGCCCTGTGTTTTCCGGTCCAGGAGGGTGAGAAACTTGTGATGTTAAGAACCCACTGGAGGAATAGTCATAGCAATCACTCGGTGGATGAGGTAAATTATTTATGGTGCTCAGTTGCACTGCAGTCTCTCCTAGCCGCCCCGTCTCCATTGGCGGCTGCTGCACAAGGGCTGCCCAGTCCAAGAGATTGGTCGGAGAAGGACCAGAAATAGGACGAGGGTGGGGACTGGCAATAGGAAGGTGAAGCGGGTTTGTACTTGTAGCAGCAGTACTACTCATGCCGGGATCCGCCATTCCCTGCGCTCCCACTGCAACATTAACGTAAGCGATATTGAGATTCAGTTGTTTGATTATATCTGCAGATCTGATAACTGCGTGAAGCCAATGGGTGTGAAAGTCACTGGGGACGCCGTTAAGCGGAGTCCGCCTATCCAGAGCGGCAGGAGAATCAGTGGATACGAACTTAAGGGTAGTGCTGTTGCTTTGAATGTTGTAGCTCTGGTTGTGACGGCTCATTTCTGGTACTGGGTCAAGCTGGGGAACGGGGAAATTAGTTTTGGCTGATTTTCCCCTTAGATGCCTCGCTGCAGCATCGTATACTCTAGCAGCTTCCTCAGCGGAATTAAATGTACCGAGCCAGATACGCCTTTTCCACAAGCGGTTTCTGATTTCTGCACCGTAACGGCCCGGACTTCTGTATCTCACACCTATATATTGCACGTTCTTGGCAACAGTTTCAATCGGGCCACTCTCGTCATTGCCATCTTTATGTCCGCGTGTAGGAGCCATGAAAGAGCTTATTCTCACTCGAGGCGGGAGTCTGACAGGAGGAAATGAAATGCGGAAGGTGAGGAGTGAAAGTCCCTTCAATTTATAATGAAAGAGACCGAAGAAACGTGAGGGTGAAAAGCTGCCGGCAGGAGACGGTGGGGGACTGAATCAACTTCCAACGGATTTACCAGAAGGAAGCTAATATTTATTACGGCAACTAATGTTTGGAGTATATGTACACTGTCAGGATGAAACAAATATTTGTTTGGACTGTTTCCCCGGATACATTGTTAAATGAGCCCGGGCGGAAACCTCGAGATTAATATAACGTGCACAATTAATGTACATTTTACAATAAGCTAAGTATTCTACGCATGCCCAATTTCACGGCTTTTAGTTTAATCACAAATTGATTTACGAAGCTCGCAGAAATAGGGAATTAAATACCAAGTTTATAAAAATAAACTACTTTACAATGCAATTAAAGTATGTGGCAAATTAAAAACCTTCTTTTAATATGCCGTGACAAAATCCTAAATCCCTACCCTAAAGTTCTACAACATGGCATTAAATATGTTCATACTAGGGTGGCTTTGTTTAATTCATATCACATAACACTTTACCTCCATGGTCCTCCATGAGACTCCCATTAAACTCTTTCACGTTGACACCTTTTAAAAGGAGGTTGACGTGGTACAATTCATAGTAGGATAGTGTTAAGGTTGTGATTGTATGTTCTTAATTTGTTAGTGCCGGATATAACTGTGTAAACAATTCAATAATACTCTCACAAACTGGATTCAAGCCAGAAATCTTTAAAAGGACCAAGCTAAAGATATTACGACCAGGCTTAAAAGTTTAATCGAAATATTATTAAAGATGGGTTGGAAAAATTAGAAAAATATCAAAACATTAAATTAACGAGGGTTAATATATAGTCAAATGAAAGTAGTAGAATGAAATTTTAGTTTTATAAGATACTTGAATTGTGAAGAGTTTGTCTTTCAAGTTTGTAATTTCAATGTTGGATTCTACACAAATTAGATTGGAAAATAAACGGAAAAGTTTTCCAAAAAAATTCACTTAAAACTATTCATTTTGTAAATCTTTAAAAATATCATTTTTCAAAATGATGTTTATATTGTTAAGTTGAAATGGATAATTATATATTATTTATCTATGTTGTACTTTTTAGGTAGAAAAATCAAACAAATTAGTTTGGAGGGCCTAATTTAGAAGTATGTTTTATTTTTGAGATTTCGTCTCTAGAACCTTATAAAATCATTTTGATGTATCAATTATAAATTTTTAGGATTAAAACATTTCGACCATAGTTTCTATCCAATTGAAAATGTTCTACACATTAAAAACTTCACAATCTATTTTGGTTTTCTCACATATTGGGTTCCCTAAGATAAATGTTCACTTGTATTGCTAGCATGCTCATTTGCTTGTTCTTATATTTTAATTTTCATTATTTTATAAATTCAAGAAAAACGCTACTAATAATTAATTTAGGATCTAAAGTGATAGTTTACATAATCTAAGATTTCAAAATATTAAATGTTATATTGTTGTGGACTATTATAATGAAGTGTATGTAACCACTTATAAATATAATGCTATCAAAGAAAAAAAATTGGGCTTGTTGGTGAAAAATAATGCAAAGACCAAGGTTCTCCTTCATGATCCAAAAAAGGGTTTTGTTGTAGTCTACCCTACACTAGCATTTTCAATATTCTACAAGGGAAGAAGGTATCACCCAAAGTGTACCAGGACTATAAGTAAGTTGAAGGGGTTTTTAAAATGTGTGTGGATTCATTTATCATCTAAAAATGTTATCCACCATTAAAAATATAGTGATCCACTATACATGACTATAATTATGAACTTACAATAAAATTTTCAAATAATGCATAGACGAAACACATTACATCAAAGGTGCCCATTTAATCATACAATCTCATTTTATTAATATAAGGCCAAATCATACATTACAACTTCTTTCTTGCCAATCAACAAAGTTACAATTATGCTTTAATGCATCAAATCCTTTCAAATACATAATGATAAATACATAGGTACACTATCATAACATGAATAGAAATCACGAATGCATGTTGGTTTTATCCTCTAGATTTCCCTTCTCTCTATTTATTTGTGACTAAGTGTAGTTGTGTCCTGCAACTCTGCAAGCAACCTCTTTTATAGATTTGGCCTTTTGATGTCATTAATTAACCCGTTCCTTTGATGTTGTCAACCTTAACTCACATGCTTTTATGGGATCAATCTAACTTATGTGACATTGTCAAATTTAATTTCGTTCTTGATAAAATCAATTTAACTGCCTTTCTCTTTTATGATGTCAATCCTGCTTCCTTGCTCACTTGATAAATTCCAAAATAACAATTTGGTCTTGCTATCTTTTTTCTACAGCTTTTTTTCTTCTTTTCACCACTGATTTATGATCGAAATCGATGCACCAAAATGAAAGACCTAATAGGCCCCAAGAACAGCTTATTAACGTTCCCTTGAGTCAATATTTTGCATGCGCAAATGATACTGCATCCAATGGAGGACCCAACTCAAGAAAAGTTTGGATAATTGACTCATACGAGGATCTATATGCATCCAAGTGATGTTGCCACTTTCAGAACAAATTGCTGCCTTGATGAACAAAATTTTGGGTGGTGGCAGCATCTAGAACTTTTCGTCAGGCCACAAGTAAACCGTTCTACTTAGAATTGATAGGTAAGTTAAGTTGACACAACTATAGATAGTTAGTGGTATTGAATAGTGGCCATAAGATCGCAAATAGTCTTCTTCAGTTGTTGTGATGCATTTTCTAGTGTAATAACTTCAACATCCTTTTGTTTAATTTAGTCAAATATTTTTTGTTGCTTAGAGGGATCAGTTAGGACATCAACATTCTCCTTAAATTTCTTAACCTAATCCCACAAACCATAAATTGGTAGCTTGTGATTTATGAGGATTCCTGACCATTCCTACACTTGCCATAAAGTATCCCGAGAGTCCTACATTTGATGCTAAGGAGTACGTCGAAGAGTGGAACCCTACTCAATGACAAGGTTTATCTGTTTAAGTAACTCACGTACATGATTAGGTACTCTTGCCACATTTGAGAAATAATAGCTTGAATAGATTTATTATTAGAGGCCAAAGTTGTCTAGGCATCTTCAAGTAAATCTAGACATCCTCAAGTAAATCTAGATGTTGAATGGGTAAATCTAGACAACAAAGTTCATAAAATATGCTCATTAGGAATTGAACCCATAATATATGACAATTGAACATATTTAAAAATGATATCAACAATTCTTCAACCAATATTAACATTTCTCCAACTAATATCAACATTTCTCCAATCAGCGAAACTATAATTAACAAAAAACACATAAACTTTAAATATTATAAATTTAATATTTAATATTTGAATAGTTTTACCCTAAATTATTTTTTCTTTTAATTTTTAAAAATGAAATATATACTATTATGTTTATAATATAGCGTTCAAATGAGTGAAAATGTTTATCATTACTAAAATTAAAATTAAAGTAGTTACTGCTTCAAAACTTAAATTCGATGAAATAATTTGAGAATGCATAAATTTAAAGCATATTTTTACAGGGAAATAGGTTGACTTGTAACTAAGAAATTCACTTTGGATTTTAGGTAAATGTATACAATTGTGTTTATAATATAACTTTGTTTTGGACGAGTGAGAAATGATGGCTTATCTAGAGTAGAGTAGAAAGGTGATGAAGAATGACTCATTTAAGGTAGGACATTATGTTTATAATTTAAATTCCTTTTGGATGAGTGAGAAAGGATGGATTACTTAAAGTAGGAAGGTGATGAAGCATGATTTATTTAAGGGAGTGACTTTTTTCATGAAGACCATCACGCAGTTTGATTTGGAAAAATTATATTATTCAATTTTGAAAATATAAAATATTTATAAATGTATATTTCCATATTTATTAGTCATGGTGTAAAAGTTATTTCTCGGGAAAATTGTGTGATAAAGAAGTGAAATGTTGGATGTTTCTAGTGAACACTTCACTCTTTATCATAGATAAGTAGCAATAAACATAGGTGAAAAGTAGGAGAGCTAACCAATAAATAAATAAGGGATATGTGGAGAGAGATATGTTTCTCTACATATTCTTTATGAGAAATTTACTTAAAAGAAAAGAGAGTCAACGGAATAACGAACAAAATATATTGGAATTATTATTATTAAGGTAATTATTATATTATCTTAATTTATTATTAGTAGGGCCAAATTAAAAAAATTATATTTTGTTTTATTATTATAATTTTAATAAATTATAATTATAATTATTCTTAATTCCAACATATTTTTGTCGTTCTTCTATTCTTTTTTAGTTGTCTTTTTAATTAAAATTTTATTTTTCTATTTATTTTATTAGTTTTGGGGACGTCTTTGGAGCATCTTCCTTATTTATTTATTGGTTAAATATCCCACTCTTCACCTATGTTTATTGCTTCTTGTCCCTATGTTCCCCTTAAACCTTCACCTCTTTATCCCACATTTTTCTTCATAAAATGACTTCTACACCATAGAATATTTAGTTTTCGTGTATAAATTTTAAACAAATTCCTAAACATATAAAATTACATTAATATAAAATATTCTGAATTTCAAATGCGTGAGTAAATATATATGTAATCAAATCTTACACTCACAGTGTGCCTTAAAATTACCTTGCTTAGTTAATAAATTGTTTTATTTAGACATAAGGAAATAAATTAGAGAAAGCTTGCCTTCTTATTTTTTGAATAAAAATAATAAATAAATCTAATAATAATTATCCTCACTAAAAAATAATAATTATCCTAACTAAAAAAATATAAATTTATGTGCATGTGACCGATTTCCAACTTTCTTCCGCTGGTGGAAGCACAATTACCTACCACCTTCCTAACTTCAACCCTCGAAGAAACAAATACCTCTCGACACAATTAAATAATAAATTTATAATTTAATATATCTATAATATATATTTTAATTAAAAAATACATTATACGATCAAATTCCGACTAAAAAGGCAAAACCATCTCCACTGCGTCGAAGGGGCAAAACCATCTCCACTGCGTCGAAGGTGCAAGATGTTTTGGTGACACGATATTTTGAAAAATCTCTCTAATATTAAATTAATTTTTCCAATTTCAAACCAAAACCTAAAATAAAAAAGTCGCCTTGTCAGATTGCAGCTTCAGGTTCCAAGGCTTATGCGCAGCAGTATTTTGGGGGTTCAGCCGTTCAGCGTCGTAATGCCCTTCTGCCGCCGTGAGCGCAGACGGGAGGTTCGGCCGGCCGGCCGTCCGTCACGGGCCAGCTGTCAAAGTCCACCCAGCTGTCAATGTCCACCTCAGCTCTGCTTCGCTATAACTAGAACGGGACTCTTAGTTTCCCATCCCCGCTCCCTTCTCACTCCTTCGCCGAGCTCAGCATACGCTTTTCAGTTCGTTCTGCTTTGACGAAAGGATTCCATGGCTCCCAGAGATCTGGAAGGCGATGGCAGTAAGAAAAGTGTAACTGATGGCAATGGCAATGCCAATGCCCCGAAGGAAAACCATTACATTGGCGTCAGAAAACGTAAGGGGGGCCGTTACGGGGCTGAGATACGAGATACCTTCAGGAAATGTCGCGTTTGGCTGGGCACCTGGGACACCCCGGAAGAAGCAGCAAAGGAATACGACAGAGCTGCCAAAGTTCTGAAAAGACCCCATGCCAAGATCAATTTCCCCTCTCCTGACAACCTCACATGCGGCGCGCAGGGCCGAAGCGCCGCGCTCGACAGGTGGACAGCCATTCATCAAGTATCGCCCTCAGCAACAACCACAAACGTTCCTGTCCCTCCGCGTATTCCCGCGGATCGAAACCTTAATTTTCAGGAGAAAATCAATAATAAGTTGGTAGCCAGAAGCGTCAATCCTGAAAAGGAGAAGCCCTGGTCACACCATTACCTGAATGGTACAGTGGGAATGCAGAAAGTGGGGAATGAAAGGGTGAGAACTAATAATTGCAACCAAAACCCTCAACGTAACCCTACTTCTTCCCTCAATCTTGTGGAATACCGTGCGGATATTTTGCAGCGGCCACCTGAGGCGGTGATTTTGTTGGGGAGGATTGTGGGGACTCAGATCGACACACACCAAGGCCATGAGCGGGTAGGGGCAGCCTGGGGGCCGAAGAATCTACTTCATGCAACCTCTTATTGTGATTCTTTTTCCACCTCCAGAGCGGTAGACACCCAACTTCTTCCTCCTGAAGTCGAGAAGGCGACTATGCTGTCCCTCGATCTGAATCTCACAACAGAAGAAGATAATGAAGACACACAATTCTCGGACTCGCCTCCTGCAGTGAAGGCACTGTGCCCACTGGGATTCGATTTGAAGCTCACACCAGAAGAAAATAATGAAGACACGCAACTCTCTGCCTCGCCTCCTGCAATGAAGGCACTGTCTGCACTGGGGTTCGATTTGAATCTCACACCAGAAGAAAATAATGAAGACTAGTAACTCTCTGCCTCGCCTCCTGCAGTGAAGGTACTGTCCCCACTGGGATTAAATTTGAATCTCCCTAAGTTTGCAGAAAAAGATGATTAATATTTTTTCTGTCTATTGGATTGGATTTTATAACAAAATCTTCGCATATACTGATCATGCAATGGGTGAATATAATTGCCTTAATGTTTTTCTTCCTATCTATTGAATATCACTATTATCACTTTATTCGCAGTGCAAGATGGAAAGGCTGTAAATCAATAATTGGCTTGCCTTAAGCCTTATCATATTCATGCATATAGTACTGAGATTTAAGGCCTTTGCTGTACTGAAATCTGGCAGTGGGTATGAAATTAGTCATGTTATCTATACAGTACCGAAACTATACTGCTACATTTTTGCCAATCTACTATGTATTTCTGAGCTGTGAACTCCTGGTCTGTGCTTTTGGCTGCATTTCACTGTTGAAACTCTCAAATTCAAACATTGCCACCAGCCTGAAGGTAATACTTTCGTTCAAAGTTTACAAGTTTATATGCACATCAATTAAATTGTAGGCAATCCTATGTGTTTCAAATAAGTTTTGGTCATAACTTTAAAAAGAATAAGCTGGTTTCAAGGCTGTCGACGAGGATGCTTATGAAAATCAAATCTTTTGTAAGCCTCAGAACTTTCGTGGCGAAATTGAACAGTGGTGTAGAAAGATGATATTTGCATATTCATTTGTTCAGTGATTATATCTAATTGCGTTTATAATTACTGAGTAAAGTAGTTGCATCAATATATACAGAATATCAATTTACTAAGTTGTTCATGAAATAGTTCCAAAGCACAGATTATGTTCATGAAGGCATGAGATTTGTAGAACGTTAAATTCGAGTATGAAAACTTTACTGCCATGTGTAAATCAGATACTAGTCTGATTAAGACGCATTGAAAGAGTCATATTACATTATATGTTCAACTGCCAACAGGTTTACATATACAAAAGGGTACTGGTTTGGAAGTCTCGTTGCATTTTGATCTGAAGTGGGAACCATATAGCTTCATTTTCAGTTTAGTGTATGCTTTAGTTTTTTCTTGGTCAAAATCAGGAATGAAACTTTTTATAAATAGTTCGCAAAAAAGAAAACTTTATTAAGTCAAAGATTGTAAGGTGTAAGCTTATACATGTGGAATAAAATTTAATGAAATAGCGTTTTAGTTAAATGCATCGTTGTGATATACAGTTTTACCGTTCATGTTGTGTTGGGTTGGGTTGGGTTGGGTTTTTTTTTTCTCTGAGGTTTTTTCTAAGATTTTTTTCATTTTCTTTCTTAGAGCTTGTAATTAGTATTTGATTAAGTTTTGGTGTGTTTTTTAATTTTTAGGTTAAAGAGGTGTTAGTGTTGGTTATATTTAAAATTAGGTTCTTTTTAAGATTTTTTTTTTCTTGCTTAGAGCTTGTAATTGGTATTTGATTAAGTTTTTGAGTGGCTTTTAGGTTAAAGAGGTGTTAGTGTTTTATTATATCTAAAACTACTTTTTGCAATGAAACAATTATGATGAGCTATTATATGTTCAGGTATGTTTTTATTTACTAAATTCTTATACTTATTTTTAATTAATACAAAATCACATTTTTATATCTATTTTAATTTACACTAATAATTTTTTTTAACACATTTATTATTTATCATTATAAATTTTTATGCACATTAACGAAATTGTTGGCATACTATGAGTTTCAAATTTGTTTGGGTCATGACCTTTAACTATGAACACGTTGATGAGGGAACTTAATTATTTGTACATAAAGATGTTATTTCTATATCTATTGGAATTGTTTATACTAGTAATTTTTAAATTTTTCTAGTTATAATCTAGTAGAGATATAATGTTTAAATGTTTTGGTAGAGATTATAATGTTTTATTGTTGAGGTAACAATGTTCCCTGTATAGCTAAATTCAATTTGGAAAAATTTAATACATTTGAATCATATAGACTTAAAATTTTAAAATTAAGATCTTATTCAAATTTTAATAGCACTCAAAGCCAAATAAACAATAAAATCACTCAAAAAATCAATTCAATAAACAACTAATAAATCTTAAAAAAAAATACAAGTCATTAAGCAACTACCAATTGTTAAATACTACACTCATTTCATGATGAAATTGAATTCTTTGTGCATAAAATTCTTATGGAATTTAATATTCCCTACACATTCACTTGAAATTTTTTAAACATGAAATTACAAAGGGACAAAGAATTAATGTAAATTACATATGAAATGGATGTGAGTCACAATGTTTCTTGAGAATTGTAACCCTTTATACAAGTCTAGATCCATTCTAACCCCAGATCTATCAAGCCCCAAGAGGGATCAAATTTCTGGAGGTGCATCTATCCCTTGTCACTCACTCACTCTCTCTCTCTCTCCACCTTTATCTCTATATGTTTTTGTTCTTCCTTTTCTCTCCCCTTCTAAATCCCTCTCCCCCCTACCTATTTCCTTCTTTCTAAGTCCTCTCTCTCTCCCTTTCTCTCACACCTCCCTTTGTCTCCCCCCCATCTCTCTCTCTCTCTACTATCAAACTTTGTCACATTCTCCATCCCTCTATCCTTCTCTCCCCCTCTCTCTCCTCTCATTACCTCTATCTTCCGTTGTCTCCTCTCCCCTCACTCTCTTGCCATCTCTCCCTTTGTCACTCCCTCCCTCTCTAGCTTTATCTCTCTATGTCATTATTCTTCCCTCCCTCTCTCTCCCCATCTAACTCCATCTCTTCCCTCCCTCTCAACTTCTCCCCCTCCCCTCCTCTCTCTCCATCTCTCTCACTCTTTGTTCTCTCTCTCTCTCTTTAGGTCATCCAACTCTATCACTATCTCCGTATCTCTCTCCTTCTCAACCCCCAATATCTCTCTCCACTATCTCCCCCCCACTCTCTTTTTCTCTCCCCTATCTCTCTCCATATGATCCAAAATTGTCACTCTATGTAATCAATGATATAAGGTCTAATATATTTTACGTTTTATTTTTTTATTGTGAAACGAGTTATGGGTTACGGGAATGAGGTATTGATAAGCCATGGTATTTTCACCTGGTATTGTAACAAAATCTATTCACAAGTTAATAATGTCTATGGTAAAATGGGGTTGACTATCCATGGTTAGAATAAGTTTATTGTAAGTATTAAGTTTTATGTGCTTATTAATAAAACTTAAATGTGATTATGGAATCATTATTAGTCCCTGTCATGGTAGGACTCTAACAATCGATTTGTCTATTGATCATGGCCAATGCAAATTATAATGTTTAAATTTGGAAAATAAATATTTTTTTTTCATTATTATTAAAAAATTAATTTTTAAATATTTGATTGGACCATAACTTGAATCTCTTATTCCAGTCTTTGTGTAGTAATTTTTTTCTTAAGCTTTGCACATAAACTATCGAAAAATAAAATCTTTGAAAATAGCTTACACTCAAGTACCTCCCACCAAAATAGCTTACACTCAAATAAATAACATATTTACCATCAATTACTTCCCACCATAGTTTAAGAAAGCCTTTACATAAAAAATGGATAGGAATCAGATATAAATAATTATACTTACGAGGAGTTATTCCCACCATTATTTATGATTTCTTGCGCAATTATGTAGGAGTAAAACTATAAATATGTAGACTTAGTAGAGGTACCACCAAAATTTACAATTATTTATACAATTTTTTTCCATAACATAATTTCTAACTTGAGTTGAGGCCTACAAAACAAAATTACAATATAAAAAACGAATTTTATTAGTTTTATTACTTTTAACTTTCTATTATTAATTTAGCCAAATTTAAATGGTTGCACTCATTCACTTACACTACAACATCTCCATCATGTTGTGCTCTATATTACTTTTACCCTTTTATTATTTTTTAATTGAGCTCACACACACACACACATATATATACAAACATTTGCACCTACACATCACCCCCTATATTGGGTTAGACCAGCTCTCAATGCAATTAAAGACTCAAAAACTTAGTGTTATTTGTACACTAAATCTTGTACTTTGTTCAAGAAGATACACATTGAAAACACATATGGTTAGAGAATAATCTCTCCTTTTAAGTAAAGTGATCGACTAGCTATTAGTTCAAGTTATGTTTAGAAAGATAAATTTAGCTATGAGTCATGTGTATGTCATCTATATGTAAGTTAATATTAGCAAGGATTGTTCATAGTGGTTTTGAATCTTTATAATCTTGTAATCTTAAGGAATTGAATGAAGCAATTTATAGAGTATCAACTCATATTTGAGTGTCTTATTTTTGGGTTTAATTATTAGTCCATCTATCATATTGGTATGTGAGAGAGAGAATTAAAGGAGTTAAAAAAAGCCTCCAACCACAGTTTATAGAGCCGCCCATAAATAAAATTTGTTATTCATTCTGGTTGAATAATTCATGACTAGTCACCACAACCATCTTTGTGCCAAAGTTACACTGGCAATAGAGAATTCATGCCTTCTAATTTTCACTTGAGATAGATACCTCCATAGTTTGTGCGTTGATTTATGGAGCTTCTCTGAGCCACAATATCAAGTAACTTACATCATCCCTAGTTGTAATCATAAATGTTGGAAACCATATCACTACGGGGTTGATCACTAGTGTCATTTTGTACATTTTTACTAAGTTTAACATCTTTAAAAAATCAAGATTACATGAAAAAATACAAAAAAAGCATGAAAATCATCAAATGATGAGAAACAAGTATTTATGGTGGAAACCCTCAAGGGGAGAAAAACCACCCTGCAACTTTGCTTCATTTTCTTAGTTATTCTTAAATATATTTTACATTCATGTGCTAGCCCAAGTAGTTAGGAGCCACAACTCCTCTATATTAATTCTATTTTTCACTACCAATAAGGAGCCACCACCACTAAAATGATTTTCTTGCCACTACTAGCTAACACGCCACCACATTTTGGAGGCCACAACCTCCATAATCACTATGGGTCATCCTTTCATGCATTTTTAGATTGGACCCAAATTATTACATCTCCAAAAAAATCATCAATACAAGCTTATAAAAAAGAAATCTCTATGTCAAGGCTCAGCAACAACAACTGACTCAACATTCACTCTAACATAACCCAAGCATCAATATCACAATCTCATCCCTCTGACTCAACACTTAAACATACTCTTAACCATACAATAGAAAACACTCTTAACAAACAATTCCTCAAAAATAACCCCTAGCAATAAACTCACTCAACAATTATAAGCCATAACACCATATAAAAATAACTCTCACTTAACCATACATAATTCTCCCTCACAAACAAGTGTACATGGCATAAATAATAGTAAATGGAATATATGTCTTGAAGATAAGTCATACATATAAAGTATTTTCCTATATAGAGTGAATGAACACTACAACGAGAAGACTCAAATCATCTATGGCATATGAATGATACAACAGTTTTCTAATAACCCCAAATTCATGATTCCTTTCAACAAAACCTTATAAATAAAATTATAAAAATTCTCAGGAAATTCTACTGTTTGTGGCTATGTTACGCAAACCAACACTTCAGTACATTTGTTCCAACATTTTTTCTCAATTATCACTACCATTGACCCTGAAAATTGCACTTCACACAATAAGAGGTTGGTACCACTCTACAAGGCTATACTTCTACTCAAGTGCACACTCATTCTGACCTATGATGGCACAACCACTCATTATGTCATCCTCTACATACATAGAAAACCGCACACTAACTGTTATAGCTATATGTAATGTGACATATCTTCCATGGACTCACTCTGTCCTTGGCCTCTAACATGCACTGGGATATTCTTCATATGCACAACATATTCGCAGTCTAGTCAACTTCAATGCTTAGTAATTAAATTTTGTCCACCCTACATCTTGGTCATTCATTAGATGAGATTACAACCTCACATAGATTTTATTCATTATTCATGTGTCTCAGATCGATCATCTACAAGAGATCATTTTCACACCGTGTGACTAAAAGGAGACCCACAACCACAAACATTTAACCTTATTGTCCAAACTTCTGAATAAACCAAAGGAAACTAGATTATTTCATTACATGACCAAATCAAACAATCACTTAGAATGTTAACGCATTTACACCTTTATGAGACCAATTTGAACTCATTACATAATCAATTATCTTATGAAAATTGCAGATCAAGTCAATCGCTTCTATCACTGGGAATTCCATGGGAAATTTGATTGGTTCGACCTTTTGTTTTCTTTTCTTCATTTACAAGCAATGCCATGAGCATTGAATGGAAATCCTATGATAGTGTCATTAGTATATCATGACAAGCCAACGATAATGCTGTGTGGATGCTTTAACAAGCCTACAAAAACTTGATAAAATTAGAAACCTAAAAGGATCACTACCCAACATGATGATTTTTATCAACATGATGATTTTTATCAACACATTGGTAATACACATTAATACTTCTTTTTCACATATCTTCAATCACAAGGTGAATAATCAGTTGGTCCTAGTGAATAACGTATTATTAACAACATTAACAAAATCCCTCATCAACAATAGTTTTCTCAACAATATGTCAAACCTTGGTAGAAACATTACACTAACACAAAAATAAGGTTGATTCAACTATACATTAACAATAGAAGTGGGTAACACACTCTGAACCTTCTATGAAAAAAATATGACAAAGCACAGCTTACGAGAATACAATAAACTCGCAAGATGTTTTTAGAAATACATCTCCTCATCAATATAGCATTATATCATCAATGAGGCTTAACGACATACAACTATAGTTCTTCTCAAGACTTCATACTCCTACAACAAAAACCCTAACTTTAGATAACAAGCTAGCAAGCATCATAACATGACTCATCGTCATCAACATATATTCAAATAATCAACATATGAAGCAGCGAAACAACATTCTCTTGAAGCAGTAGCAAAACATTATTCACAATCATCCATTATGTCACAAAATATTTTTCAACGACACAAAAAATACTAAAACCCTAAGCATATCTTAATAATCAATAGCCTCTGTGAGTGGACAAGAAGTGCATCGAAATTCTAAGTTAACATGAATTCATAGTGGAGAGCAACAGATCTTTTCATCAAAGAGGTCATCATTCACAACATATCTATCTTTCACAAAAACTAATCAACATACTAACTGACACACGATACATGAGAAACTATCAAATAAACATGTTAAAGGAGTACAAATATTTTTTCAACAATATAGAATCTTACTCCATAAAACAACAAGAATAAGGGTTTTGCCATGCAAACCTTAGCTACACAAAATCCAATGCACATTCTTTCTTAACTTGGCCAAATAAAGCATCATCATAGATATCCATAGCATTTTCTATTACCATATGCTCAACCAAAAGGAGCATTCATAACCCCTGCATGAATAGCTCATAGAAATCTTGTCTTTTCCTTTTTCTACTAGCAAGGGATCATAATACCAACAATCAATTGTTGTTCCACTAGAAGCATTTGAGATGCTCCGTGTGGACATGTGACATATTTTCATGATCTCCATGCCTTGACAACTCTCTACCTGAGACGTTCATGCTCATATTCATAACATAAATTATAAACAACTCATCAATCACAAACCTTTTATCAAAACCTAGATCACTACAGTCTTAGCAGATTCAACACTAGTAACATAAAATTCTTCGTAGCATATGACCAATGCCAAAAAGATGGTCATCAACAGACCAAATTAACACAATTTATGGCAATACAATTTTTTTTCACAATCTGGTCATAAATCCTAGCAACATATAAAAATCAATAACACAAACTTAGAATGACCTTACAATATAATCTCCCATCATATACAACAGTGACTACATCAATCAAGCATCTAGTAGAAAACCCAACTCGCACTTGATTAGAACCTTGAACATACACATTATTTCATATGCTTTGTTACCATGTCTAAACCAATAATTATTAAGCTAAAACAAAGATGAATCAATGATCTAAAAACAAACCTTCAAACCTTGTCCACCTCCTTCCTAACATGCCGATTTTTCCACACACAATGCTTCTGCTATGCGTGCACCTTCAACGATCCTTTATGAAATCCCAAGATGATACCATATGATCCCCTTTACACCATGAAAGCCTCAATTTCTCATAGAAGTCTCTTACTGCTCCTTCCAAACTTTGATGGGCTAATTTCTAACATTTGTACCTATTTTTGGGTTCTTGTCTATATGGATTTGAATGACCTTCACCTTTTGATATTATTCCTTAAAGAAACTAGTAAACTTGCAATATTTAGAAATTTGGCCAAGATTTTTAGACATATAACATCAAATGTGGCCAAGAATAGGGGAAATATATGCATATATTCTATTTCTAATCTACCATACATTACCACATGAGTAAAAATAGCCATAAAAATAATTGTTGTACCAGATTGTAGATGATCTTTATGATGGGAGAGATCTTCCTTTATTATTTGCTTGATAGGGATTTTTATTTGGCTACATATATTTATGTATATTATAATAGGAAGATCTTATCCTTTTACTTATGAAATTTGTTGCAATGTGTCCAAGTTTATGACAAATTAAGCACTTGACAGATCTCAAGAAAGGTACAAAGAATTTTCTTGATGAATGTACTTTTCTCGGCTCTTTTCTTGACTACTTATTTTTCCCCTTGTTCTTGGTTGCTTCCTTGCTAATAATGTTGCTACCATCCTCTAATTTAGAGTTTCTGAAAGCTTCTTCATCATCTCTTATAGTTTCGTTGATCTATATCTGTTATTTTCTAATTCTTTTCTTGTTGAAACTACTTCAACTACAAGTTTTTTATGATGACTAAATCCTTCTTTAAGTTGCCTTCCCATTACATCTTCAATTCTCCTTGACTCTTCTACCCCAGAACATTTCAAGTGACTTATTTTTCTTTTTTTCTCAATTGTGAGCCTTTCAATCTCAACTTCAAGTGCCACAATTCTATTATGCTTTTCATCTTCAATATTTTATGATCTAATTTATCCATCTAACGATCATTTTCCTTTTCACTTGGAAAATGAATTTCAACTAACACATTATCGTCCTCTATCTTTGTATTATCAAGATCATCATCATCATCATTATTTGTAATAGTGTAAAGTCACTTGACCGCCCAGGTTACCATTAAAGGGATGGGGTAGTTACTTTTTTTTTGTTAACTCCGTGTTAGTAAATGCATGTTTATTATATATATTATATATATAATATATATATATATATATATATATATATATATATATATATAATATATATAGATATAGATATGATAGATATATGCCTGTCAAACATCCAATGAGCCTTCGCTCTTTGCATTAGCTAATTTCCTTCCAAGTGGGCCCCACTGAACACGTCACCCTACTTACCCTCTCCTGGAAATTCCAAAACTGCGTGTTTTGTTATTCGCCATGCTCTCTGTTCTGGTTTTGCATGGACAATGGGCCCCTCTTACTTTCTCCTCATAGGCCCAAGCTTGTTTGTCGATCACTACTATTGCTCGTTCACATTATCTAGATGCATCATCTTTTGCGATGACTCTTTACTCTGTCAAGAACACAACATTGGGATAACCTTGTTGTGGGTCCTCTCTCTTCCAATGAGATCTTTTTAAGGCTTGTGCGGATTTCCATGAAACTAACCCACATCATCATGTTCATTCCCTTATGGAGCTCTACCTAAAAGTGCCCTTTAATTCCCTTCAGGATTCAATTACCAGGATTGCGTGATGGTGAGGCTATATGGCCTCTTTTTCATTGGTATGCCACAAGCACATGCCATTTCATCCTGCTTCCTTCACCCTCGAGCCTCCTATATGGATCCTATTTATTCTTCTGGGGTCCTATCATGAGGTTGAATTGGCAAGTGGACTAGTCCACGACCAATCATGCATTACCACAATGGTGCAGGCTAAGCCACGTACACTTTCTATGTCATCCTGTTAGGATTTCGATGGCGTTTTCCATTTCGCCTCTTGTTCCTTCTTTTGGTTTAGATGTCCAGGCTTTTGTGGGTTGTGGACCAAGCCTCTTGCCAATAGTAACATTGATAAGTTCATTTCATAATGCCACATCATTGTGTCATGTCATCCCTATGCTTCGATCTTGATTCTCCTTTTCTTGCACCATTAGGAATGTTCTAGCGAAAAGCCTTTGGATTTTATCTCTAGACCACGCCAGTCTCGTGTTTTACACCCCTGCATGAACCTTTGTCCCAATTGAGACAGGTGGTGGAATTTCCACATCATCCCACGCTACTCACCCCACTCCTTTCCATCGACACCTTATGTGAAAGTTCCCGGTGAGCCCAATAGGATGACCTCTCAGGTAGGTCCATCCCTAACCAACAACATAATTATCAGGGTTACGTGGCCACCATCGTGTCTTGACTTTTGCTATCCCTGTTAGCCCCATTTTTCCTCCCAAAACATTCTTCCAGTGTATTTCTTTTAGGTCACGCCATCACTGTCACGACCAATTGCGTAAGGGGAAAATCAACTACAACAATCGAAAGTCTCAACAGCTAGGGAGTGATCTGTGAAAGGATAAGGTTACATGAACTTGTCTTTTAATTTTAGGGCTTGGCCCATCTGTTCCACAACAAGTCTTTCCTTTTCATTCTCTTCCATGGCTTGACAAAGGAACTTAGTCAATGACTTAGGTGGGGATATCTATGATCGTCCCAAGAATAAGCTATACAATAGCACTAACTTCATAGAGCTAGTCTTATCGAACATGGCTCCACCTCAAAGGTCCGAAAAAACTCTAGATAAACGTCAAGGCCATATGTGAACACCAATTTTTTATTAAGGCATTCAATGGTGCTACCCCTCCTAATCTTGGCCGAATCTGACTCTAAGGAGTTCTTGGCCCACCTGCACTCCCGTTCTCAGGCAGGGAGTTCCACACATGCTAGCATAGGTTCTCCAATGACCATTACCTTCCGTAGGCTTGGCATGGACTCCTAGGAGGTTTTCAATTTGTCCTCCACACACTAACAATTCCAAAATCCATTTCGAGCTTGTAAGCTGCTCCATGGAGATATGAAGAGCCTTCCAGTGCCTCACTATTGACACTGGGATGCCAACAAAAGATATCCAGCCTTGTGAGAATGCAAAGTTGAAGACCATTTAGGTAAAGTTGATGGGCCTATCTGGCCCCAAGGGAAACATCCCTCAATGTTAATACAATTTCTATTGCCCGACAAAGATGCTTGTAACACAAACAGATAAATGGATGTAAGTTAAAGCAGACCCTACTAAGCCAACACTCTTTAATGTAACTATTTTATATAAATAAATGGGTTTATGAGCCCAATATTTCAAATTTTATTCCAAGCTCTTATGGATTTTGTTGCGGTCTGCAACATGACCTTATGTTACTCTATTATTCATTTATTTGTTTTTCTTAGTACAATTAAGCATGTCATTTATAATAAGGTTTATCACAATGTTATAGCAACTAATCCTTATTACCATGTGGTTCTTTGCATATTTCATACATTAAATGTTCTGTGTTCAACATCATTAAGCTTAATCACACATATTTTCAAATTAAGAAGTTTCAGATTACTTATTTCATTATCAATGCCATTCATTTACAAAATAACTATACACATAGATATGTTAGACATTTCATTCATTGACATCTCCCCATGGAGGGGTAACCACATGTTCAAGAATTAACAACACAAATGCAATACCAAAAAATGAGAACCATTATAGTCATAAATGCATCATACATTCATCAACAGATAATAATTATAAGAAGATACTTATCTTTGAACTTGCAAGGAAACTGAGTCTGGGGTAAGTCTCCACTCAACCATAAGAGTTGCAACCACACTTACTTTCATTATCCACCACCGGTCCAAATTCCAGAGTCTGATGGGGATGTTTTCTTAAGGGATTAAGACACTGACTGCCAGTTGAAACATGGACCTCATAGGACCCCTTTCCTCAATCCCACCAGCTGAATGAAGCTTCTTTTGTCAACATAGGGAGTCCAAAGGTAATCTAACTCACCCCTCAGTGCACTCACAGTGACACACCCCCTCTTAGGGAGTCTAGAATCCACTGTTCAAAAGTTCAGTAACCACAAGTCTTCAATTAAGTCTTCCTTTGGTGCTGCTTTAGGATGACCTCTTCCCAAGCTATGATAGGGCTCCAAATTCTACTATCTCAACCCACAACCTCTATAAGACCCAAGTTGTTACAGGGATCCATAAATTCCATCCCAACCCACAACTTCTAGGGACCCAAGTTGTTACAGGGCTCGAGAGACCTCTTTCTCAACCCACAACCTCTAGGGACCCAAGCTGTTACCGGGCTCTAGGGCTCGAACCATATCCTTTAGGGAACCTAAGTTGTTACAAGGCTCTAGAGACTAATATCTCAACCCACAAGCAAGAGGGTGCTTTAGAAATAATCCCCTTCTCTCCTCTTCTCTTTGTTTCAGAGTTTCCTTCTCATTTTCTTTCACTAGATGCTTAAACTCCTATCTCCCTTCATTTTTTTCCTCTTGTACCCTTTGAAATATTCTAGACTTACCTTTGAATGAGTCCTCCCACTGTCTTTTCCTCGTTTTTCATTTTTTGTTATGTCCTTGTTGACCTGCAACATGTAGTCTCTCTGCTAGACTATTTGTGCTCTTGCTATTTCCTTGTTGTTTCTCAAGCAACATGGGCTTGCTTACTTTCTTTTGTAGCCCATTTAATTTCAAGAACCACTCTCTTAAATTCCTGCACCAACCAATCTTTAATGGTTGTCCTGCAATTCAGGATTCTTGCACAAGAAACCACAAAATCCTAAGTAAGCAATTCTCCTCCCAAGCTCCGGAATCTGTGTCCTTTTTACTCAACCCCCTTTTTCAAATTTCACATGTATAAAAATATTTACAATGTATTTTAAAAGATGACCATGGGTGGGGTTGTCACAGTACCCTCCCCCTTGAGGGAACATTGCCCTATATGTTCATGTGCCCATATGAAACACCAAAAGCAAAGCACAACACATATTATTTCATGGAGATGTATATAAATTGCTTTATACAATATGTACAATCACGTACAAACTTGCTTTATCCAGTAAACAAGAAGAGATAATTAAATTTCATGGCCTCGGTCATTTCCCACGTGGCATCCTCTGGCCCAAAGTGCTTCCAGTACACATTGACTTGCTCTATGACTCGATTCTATAGCATGAGACTCCTCCTATCTAGAGTGCACATTGGCTCTGACTCGAACTCTCCCTCTAGTGCCACCTATAACACAGACCAATCAATCACAAGATTATATTTTTGTACATATTGTTTAAGTAAAGAAACATGGGAAACATCACAAACTCAAATTGCAGGAGGTAAAACCATTCTATAAACCACTAGTCTAATCCTCTCAAGGATTTCAAATGACCTACAATATGGTGGTGCCAACTTGGCAGATGTCCCAATGCTTAGGGAACTCTTCTTGGGCTTAATCCCAAAATAAATGTGTCCCCCAACTTGGAACTCTTAGCGCACTCTATGTTGATCTACACAAATTTTCTGCGTATACTATGCCACTTTCAAATTTTTTTATGATCTAGATTTCCTGCTCCATATACTTGAGCATATTAGGCCCTACATGTACCCTATTCACTAGATCACTCCAACTAATATGAGTGTTGCAACACCTGTGATACAATGCCTCAAATGGGCTCATCTTTATGGATTTTTGGTATCTATTGTTGTATCTGAATTCCACAAGTGGGATATATTCTTCCCACTTCTTGGGCTAATGCCTTACATATATTCTTAACATGTACTCAACGATTCTGTTAATCCTCTTTGTTTTCCCATCTGTTTGTGGATGATAGACTGTACTAAATGCCACTTATGTTACCGTTCCTACAAATAGTTCCTTCTAAAACCTGGAAGTGAAACTGACATCTCTTTCTAACACAATATTCTTAGGATATCATGTAGCCTCCCAATATCCTTTATGAATACTTTTTGCTATGTCACTAGAAGAATTAGTGAATTTGACTGCTACAAAATGACCAACCTTGCTCAAATTATCCACCAATATCATGATTGTGTCATGCTGCTTGGACGTTTTATGAAATCCTATAATGAAATCCATAGAAACCAGCTCTCACTTCGATTCCAAAATAGGGATAGGGTGTAATAATCCTACCAGATACTTACACTTGGCCCTCACCAGTTGGCATTCTATGCATTTTTCCATGAAATCAACCACTTCCTCCCTCAAATTCAACTAGTATTAGTTCTTTTTAATAGTTGTCACAATCTTTTGATACCCTCGGTGGCTTGAATAAGGCATAACATGAAACTCTTTCATTATCAATATTCTCATTTCATCACTATTAGGAACATAATTTCTTCCTTTGAACCTAATTAGCCCACCCTCGGTGAGGTGAAAATCTTTATCTGTGCGATTTTGCAAAACAATTTCTTTCACTTGATGATATTTATTATCTTGTATTCTAGCACTCTTGATTCTTTCTATCAAATCTATCATATATGAAATTATAGCTACCAAGTGATTTACTTAGATTATTTTGCTCAAATCATCAGCAACCTTGTTTTATTTACCTTTCATGTACTTTATTGTAAATTCAAATTCAATAAGTGTGGCCAACCATATTGCTTACCTAGCATTATTCTATTTTTCGAACAAATAGTTGAGCCCAATATGGTCTGTCATGGGCATAAATTTCCTACCAAGGAGGTAATGCCTCCACATTTTTAAGGCATGAATGATGGCAACCAATTCTAAATCATGTGTTACATAATTTACCTCATCCTCATTTAAATCATTAGACTTATAACATACAAATTTCCCTTCTTGCCTTATGATTCCATTGAGTCCCTCCTTATAAGAATCTATACACACCACAAAATACTTGTCAGGACCTGCAATTCTCAACGCTGGTGTATTGGTGAGCAACTATTTTAAATGCTCAAAGATTTCTGCACATTGTGTAGTCCACTCAAATATTTTCCCTTTTCTTTGCAAGGTTGTAATGGGATGGCATATCTTGGAGAAATTCTAGATAAATATCCTATAATGTCTTTCCAGTCCCATGGATAATCTAATTTCATCCACTTTATTTTGAGTTTACCACTCCATTATGGCTTTGATGCTTTCAGGATCAATTGAGATTCCTTCCTTGGAAACAATATGCCCCAAGTAATGTATCTGTGACTAGAATAAGTCACACTTGCTAATATTTGCATAAACCTTGTGCTCTCCCAACAATTGTAACACTGTAGCCAAATGTTTCTCATGTTCTTCTTTTTCCATTGAATACACCAATGTGTCATCAACAAATACAATGACAAACTTATCCAAATAAGGACATAACGCACTAGTCATTAGGCACATGAATGTGGAAGGGGTATTGGTAAGCCCAAATAATAACACTACAACAACATAGTACCCATGTCTTGTTCTGAAAGAAGTTTTATGAATGTATTCTACCTTGATCCTTACTTGATGGTAGCCCGACCTCAAGTCAATTTTGGAGAAAATTGTTGCTCCTCTCAATTAATGAAAGAGAACATGAATCCTTGATAATGGGTACCTATTCTTGATGGTTACCTTATTTAACTACCCGTAATCAATGCATAATATAACTATTCCATCTTTGTTCTTTACAAACAATACCGATGCTCCCCATGGGGATGCACTATGCCTTACGTAACCCTTAGCTGCAATTTCAACTCAACCAATTCTGGAGTGCTCATTCTATATAGTGTCTTGGATGTCGGTATTTCTCTAGGTACCAAATCAATATAGAAATCTATCTCTGTGTGAGGAGGTAATCTAGGAACCTCCATTGGAAAGACATCTACATACTACTGCAAAACAAGGTATTTTTGTAGCAATGCAGCTTCCTCATCTTCTATTTCTCTATAAGTTTCCTTATTCTTGGAAACTTGCACTACAAGTAAGATTCATCCTTTTACATTGTTGCGTTTTGCTTGCATATTTGTGATTAACCCTACTAAAATGTCCTTTTTCCTATTGTGCAACACTCTTTTTTTTCCTTTCTCACGACAGGCTACATCTTGCTTACTCATTGTTACAGATCCATTTGGGCACATCAACTCCAAATTATAGATTGATACTATTAGGGCCCATCAACCCCTAGTGTAGTTGTTACATGCCCTAAAGAAGCTAGTCATTAGAATGCCTCACTTCCCAAGAAGTTCTATCACTAAAAACTTCCAAAAACTACCTCTAAGAAGATCAGCATAGGTAGGCCTTCATTAGGGTGCACTGCAATGCAAACCATACATTGACAGGGTGCTATGCAGTGCACTTGGTCCCTCTTTGGCCTGCGCTGGGTGAATTTGCACGAACTTCCATGAGGGTTTGAAGATTCCTTATCCATTCGAAGCCTCTAGAAGTTTCTCAATGCCACTTACTCCTTTGAGTTCACATTTGGATGAGGAATGGAATTAGAAAACCTCAACCCCCTATCCCTTCTTCCATGGAACTGATTTCTAAATTTAGAAAGGGATTCATTATCACCATTGTTGGCATAACCTCCTTCATTCACCTATAAAAAGATCATTCATCTAAGAGATCATGGGTTGGAAATTATTGGATTGTAGGGAGATGCTGGTGATATGAGAGTAGAATTGAGTGCAAGTATTTTTATAGTGTTGAAGTGTCTTACTTGTCATGAGGTGAAGAGGATGGGATTGAAATGGAAGAGTTTCTCTAGATAAAGCACATATGGGTTGTAATTCTTCCTCTTATCAATAAAGTCTTCAAAAAAATTTCCCTTTTGCTTGTGTTATATGTTGACGCTTTCATATGTATATCATGTTCTCGATTCCATGTTTTTCCTCTGGAAAAATCAAAAATTTTCTATTATTTAGAAAGCTACATATAGTAGATGCCATTGGCATTGCTGAAAGTGCATGTAAAAAAACCACCTCAAAGGGTGCTACCAGGAAATATAGATCAATCAAAACTGACTATCTAGGCTTTCCTACCCTTCTTTTTCTCCACTTTCCGCCAACCTTCATTGTTTGGCGGAGCTGTTACAATTATCATTTGTGCTTCATTTGTGGCAGTCATGAAGTCCTTTTTAGAATCTGTACTTGATGGTGAGTATGCTCGTTTGCTTCCACCAATTTCCTGCCCGGATTTCTCATATTGCTGCTGTGGGTAACTTTCATTTGTATCTGTTGCTCCTTCAATCTGATTTCCATTGTTCTGTAGGTGTTGTGGATGATTTTCTTTGCTGATTTCTGGATTATTCCTTCCATCTTCATCTTCTTGTGGAATGCTGGTGGCTTCTGCTTTCAGTTCCTCTTCAAAACCCTCGGCACTTGTGGCTGTAAATTTCCATCCTTTCTTCTTTGGTGGCTGTCTCTTTCTCCTGTCTTTTTTGTTTTGTGGACATGCACTCTGAAGATGACCAGTTTGTCGGCATTTGCGGCAGCGGAAGGCAGTGTTTTCATAATCCAGAGGTTGTGCCCATTGTTTCCCATTATGGATTAGTAGAATGTGCTCTGGTAGGCCTTGACTGAGGTCTACCTCCACACATATCCTGGCGAATGTGTAGATATCCCTGTCTAGGCGCTCATTGTCTACTTTTATAAAAGTTCCCAGGGTGTTGCCTATTCCTTCCAGAACTTTGTAATGCCAAAAATGTATAGGTAGGTTAAACAATTTTACCCAAACTGGCATTTTGGTGACCACCATGCTGTTTGGGTCAAAATCCGGGGACCAAGATTTCACGAAGAGGCCAGCATTTCCCCAGAACCATGGACCCTCGTTCAAGGCATATTCTTTGTCCTTTATGGTATCAAATTTTACAATAAAGAATCCCTTAGAACATAGGTGAATATCACAGTTTTCTTTCCATATGGAGTAGATCCATTGTATAAGGGCTTCCGGCTTGGGCCAAAAACCATTGAACCTGCATATTACTGCTTTTGTTGTATATTCAGCTTGTATTTCATTTACTTCTGGGATGGTGATCGTTAACGCAGGGTTCTGTGCTGTCTGCTCAACAATGTATGCCCCTGGTGCTGTAGCTTGCTGTTCTGGTTTCTTTTGTGATTCCATCTTCCCTTTGACTGCATCTTTGAAGGTTGCTGGTCCTTTTGAACTAGATCTGGGGCAGCCTCCGTGCAATCTTGTGCTGAGGCAGATGGTGGAGTCCTTTGCTATACCATAATCCATTAGCTTGTACCCTTCTTGAATTACCTTCCCTGCATAGAGGAGGAGCTGTTTGTATGGTGGAATTCCAGTCTTTTCATAAATCCTCTGTTTGAGGAATTCTGTTACCTCCCAATTTCCTATTTCGATACATATTGTGCTGCCTTCCATAGATCTAATGAAGAGAGAGTTTTTTTTATCTTCAGTCGTCTTTTTCGGGGGATATGTTTCCAGATCTGGCCTGTTTAAGGGTGGATCTGCTCTACATAGCTTGAGATCTGAAAGCCCATGACCCAATCTGTGCCCGGAAATATTATTCAGAGGATATGGTGCCCTATCAGGTCTCATCGGCGCTAGTTCTATGGGTCCATGGTCCGATCTGAGCTTCGCCCTGTTTAGATCTGGGCTCATCTGTAGTTTTTTAATCATCTGTAGGACCAGATCAGCCCGTCTGTTCATTCTATACTTGTTGATATCCGGCTGATTTGATACTTGAAGCCAGACACAGTGAAATGTGGTACCCGGATCCCTCTTGACTGATTCATCCTGAGCCGAGGAGTGGAGGATAAATCCCAGATCCCGTTTGCTTTGATCCAAGTCTTGTATCGGCTTTCCGGTAATAGATCCGGGCCAACTCTGTAGGTAAAGGATTTGCGCAGCGATTTCCTCTGTTGGGCATCCCCCCGATCCTATGCAGAGTTGTTCAGTTAGGGCAGCGGCTGCGGCTTGTCCTCCTGGTGCCCATTGAGGAGAAACCATCGCCCATAAATTAGCTCGCTTGGCATCGACAGGTCGTAGATCTTCGATCTCCTTCCCCTTCTCATTCTGTTAAAGCTTGAGGGCCTCCTGCAGTCCATCTTTGACCGCGGATTCGACGGCTTCCATGGCCCTGGGAACTTCGGTCCTGTACTTCTCCACATCCCTCATGTCGCGGCAAGCATCGAATTTGCTGGTTTTCTTCTGGCCGGCCTTGGTTGCGTCGCCCCTCAGAATAGAGCCGAAACCCCCTTTGCCCCCTCTCAGGTGGAGGAGGAGATGGACTTGTGGGAACAGTCCGTCACGGGCGGCGTCCAGAAGGGCTTCATCGGCGATCTGGCGGGTGCCTGAAACGAGCCTCTGAAACTGCGGAGGGACGTTTATCAGTTCGGAGAGCCAGACCTTCAGATCCGAGATCGCGAGATGGGGTGCAAACACCTGTAGGCATTTTGTTCTGCCATCCAAACCCTTGACGAAGATTTGATACATGACGATAGATGGTCTCAAGTTCGAAACCTGCAACTCACTTCTCCTCAAGTCTAGCATATGTTGAAAAGTCCCTATTCGTGGGAGAGCTTCTTGTAATCTCACAATAAGCCCGATCACTTCTCGATTCCATGTTATTTATAAGGAACAAATCATTATCATTTGCTTTGATGGGTTCTTGTTTCTGTCTATGTGCAGGTACTCCTCAAGCGATTTGAGTACAGGAAGGAGCAACGAAGTTGGTTAAGGGAGATAAGGAATAGGTGGAAGCTACAAGTAGGTTCTCTGTTCTCTTATTTTATCTATTGTTTATACGAAAGGTAGAGATTACTTTGTCTATTGTTTCTAGACCTGCTACTAAGTCTAGAGGGTTAGGCGTTTGTCCAAGAACACTAAATTTTCCCAAAACAAATTGGCGACTCCACTCGGGATGAGATTATCTATCTTAGTAGCTTATCCACCTCCTTAGACACCTTGACATACTTTACTTGTTGTAATTCAACCTTTAGCATTGAATTTTGGTCAAAATTTTGGGTTATATGACTCATTAGTGGCCTCACAGGAATCAGCATAGGCTAGCCTTAGAGATAGTGCTCTGCAGTGTAGTTAGGTCTTCTTTCACCTACGCTGATTAACAAAGGAATATTCTAATCAGCACAGTTTGGCCCTCTTTGTCTTGCACTGATCATTGCAGATAGGCCCTCTTTGACCTGCACTGATCAATATTTAAATCATTGAAATTAGTGCATGCTTTAGTGAGAGACAGTGCTTTGCAACACAGTTAGCCTCTCTTTGACCTGTGCTAATCAACCTTAAGTTAAATTCCCACCTTTGGATTGAGTTTTTGCCAAAATTCTTCTGATTTCTTGCTTGTTGAGTATTAATGATGTCTTATCTCTGGAAACAGTCTTTTCATCTCCTTTGTTAGCCCTACTTTAATTGGATTGATTAATGTTTATTTAATATTGTCTTTGTCAGTATCAGTCCATAGTCAAAGTTAGTTTTTAATCGATTGGTATTTAACAAAAGAAAGTGTCGTAAAATCATCTTTTCCTTCGAAAGTTTAATTGTCATCAAACTTTCATTCATAAAAGATCTATTGGTTGATATGTGTATATGGTTTGTCTTTTTGTTGAAAATTTCGTAATTCCTCATTTATTTTAAATTGAAAGTGTCGTAAATTCTTCCTTTCCCTGAAAAGAAATTGTCACAAAATCGTCATTTTTATGAAAATAGATTTTTGATCGATTGTGCATATTTCCTTTTTGTTCATCATAACATTAAGGGATTTGAAAAGAAAAACATGCATTTTTCATATTAAATTTTTTGAATGCTTGAAAGGTATGGTTTAGGGAATTGCATCTAGTTTGTGCTCTTTGTTGATTGATCAAAAAGTACTTGTTTGCTCTGTTCCTTGTAGCTAGGATTTTCATTGTTAAATTGAATGGAAAGAATGCTTATCATATTAGTTGCATTTTAGGAATTCCAAACATACATCATGTGGTGAACCTTGAAAGGAAAATTATAAAGAATATCAACTTAAAATTTATCTGAATTTACCTAATGGAGCATTGTCACCTAACAAAAAAGATTTATAGCTCTAGGCTAGAGACATGTTCTGGCATTGTAAAACAAAGCAGTTGTCACTAACTTGTATACAATACATCCCGAGTGTTATACCTCATTTCATGTACGTAAGTATATCATAGCTCATCCATGTACCTTCAGGTACATAGGGCGGTGTTACAGTACGTAAAGTATATGGGAATGCTCTCACTGTGCGGTTTTGCATTAGACAACGCTTATACAGATTGGGCCTCCACGTACTTTCGAGTATATGTGGGAGAAAACTCTAGGTTGCTATCCATCCTTAGGTAACAGAGTTGGCCACCTTGTACACTGTGATACACCGAACACAACATTCGTAGAGATTCCGTGCCCGTACTTCTTGTTTGGCTAGGAGGTATTCTACAGTTCACAATTGCTTGGTAAATCTTTTTACCTAGATTATCCCTCTTTTGTTTTGTTATGTTACTTTGATTAAAATAAAATTAATTGACTATGGATAACATACTCCTCACTCGCTACTTAGTTCATCTTAGGTTGAAACATATGGCGACAAATCTCGAGTTCACCGATCAAGGAATTCCTTTTGATGGGAATCCTAGTCTTTTATTCTTTCAGAAATATTAGTGCTCCTTATATGGCTACATTGTCCCTTCTAGGATTTACCATTGGCTTGCCAATATGGTTGTTTTCAACCTCCTCGGTTCAAAATGTCATGATTTCTCCATAATCGAGTACACCTCCAACTAGACAAAATCAACCTCCAGTTGATCCTACATTTGACCCTTTGCATTCTTCCTCGTTTGTTTCTCCCTCTCCTTCTTCCTCTTCACCTAGTGAAAGTATTGGTACTAGTAACCAGGTGGCTAAGAAGAAGAAGAAAGGGAAGAAGAAGAAGAAGAAGCAAATTCAGCAAAGGGGAAACAAAACAACCATTGCTTTGAATGCAACATCTAATGAGAAAGCATCCATCAAGCCTCACAAAGTTTGATATCCATGCAAACTTTGTACGGGAGACCATCTTCTTCAAAATTGTCCTGCTATTCCTCAGATCCTAGAAGAATGGTCTTCCCGTTCACATCACCCTCTGTCATTAACTTATGGAGATCATGCTAGTGACACACCATCAACTAGTGATAGTAAGGTTCATGGAAACAAGGGTAAAGTTAAGTTTCCCTATAGGTTATGTGAAGGGAATCACCCCATTCACCTTTGTCCCTATCTGGATGAAGCCAAGAAGGTATTGGATAACTGTCCTGCTTCACTGCAGCGACTTCCATCTGGTTACAGGAAACTCTCCCTAAATCCTTCATTAATTGAAGAATTGACTAACCAAAATCAGCAATCAGTCGAAACCACTCTCTCTGAAAGTGAATCCTATGAGTCTATACGGGACCCAAATCAACAAGTTGAGGTAACAGTTGACTCGATGTCACATTCAGCAAATCGTACCTTTCCTGAAGAGATTGAATATGATACCACTTAAGTTCTTTTTGCTTCTTCAGATTCTAATGAGCTTGGGGGTAGTCCTCGTATTCCATCAAGACAGGAGGAAAATCCTCCCACTCTCGTAACTCAAGGGGTTAATTCTCCCGTTTCTACAGTACCCCATCCAAGTAGTCTAGTCACTTCCTCTGATTGGAATTGACTGGCTAGATTCTGTCTTCCTTCTTATGTTCCTTTCCAGATCATAGTACAAGTTTGTAATATGATTGTATCAGGCACTATTATAGATGACGGTGCATCCGTGAGTATCCTTTCCTCAATTTCTTGGCAAGCACTCAATTCACGACCACCTGTGTCAGTTACCCAGAATCCGTTGGCATTTAACAGAGGAACCAGTCATCCATTAGGGATTCTTCCACAGTTACCTATTACTTTAGGAGGAAAAATTATTTATTTGAATGTGATGGTAGTCCCAGGCCTTTTAGATTACAATTTACTTCTTAGGCGTGACTATGTTTATGACATGGGAGCTATTGTTTCAACACTCCTTCGAGTGATTTGTTTTTTGCATGAAGGTAGAATTATCACCATTGACCAACTTTCATTTCTCAGTACAAATATGGCTCCTAGTCAACCATCTTCCCTAAATGGTCCATTTATACCAATGGTATCATCACCACCACGGGTTAATTATGTGGTGACCTGTTCCATACCTACATCAACTGATGATCAATTCGGTGATGTTGTACATCATGTACTTGGGGCATTGGAACTAGATCTCTCCTTCATGACCTCTTTTGAGCTGTGATTGAATCCAAGGATAGTTTGTTGTCTTGTGTCAACCTCATTAAAAAATGAAACAAAGGCCCATGAGGAGAGTTTCTTGTCTTGTGTCAACCTCATTAAAAAATGAAACAAGGGTCCATGAGGATAGTGCTTGGTCTTGTGTCAACCTCGTTAAAAATGAAACAAGGAATATGAGGATAGTTCTTTTATTGTGTCAACCTCATTAAAAAATGAAACAGGTCAATGAGGATAGTTCTTTTACTATGTCAACCTCATTAAAGAAATGAAACAGCTCCTATGAGGACAGTTCCTTGTCTTGTGTAAACCTTGTTAAAAAATGAAACAAGGGTCCATGAGGATAGTTCTTTGTTTTGTTTCAACCTCATTAAAAAATGAAACAAATAATATTAGGATAGTTCTTGGTCTTGTGTCAACCTCATTAAAAAATGAAACAAGGAGCATGAGCATAGTTCCTTGTCTTGTGTCAAGCTCGTTATAAAATGAAATAAGGAATCTGTGTAGAGTTCCTTGTCTTGTATCAAGCTTATTAAAAAAAGAAACAAGGTCCCAAGTTCCAAGTTCAGTCTTTGATTAGATCTCGTAAAATCCAAGTCGAGTCTTTCACTTGATCTCGTAAAAGCACCTTCATTCCTTCCACCTAATAGCCATGAGTAGTCTACTTAGGTGAATGTAATGAAGCTTTGGGGGCATGCACCTAATGGTAAAGTTAAGTTTCCCTGTAGGTTATGTGAAGGGAATTACTCCATTCACCTTTGTCCCTATATGGACAAAGCCAAAAAGGTGTTGGATAACCATCCTGCTTCACTACAGCAACTTCCATCTGGTTTCGAAGAATCTCCCTTTCATCATGCTGGGGACATGTAAACTGAATCCAACCATAGTTTTTCATTTCAAGCTTCTATAAACATGAAACTGAATCAAGCATAGTTCCCTATGGTTCAAGCTTGTCTAAAAATGAACCCATTTCTATTTTTAATCCTTGTGATTTCCATTCTATCAACCTTTTTTGTTAGATGAGCCTTGGTTATTTTCATCCCATTGCCACCATCCCTTTCGCCAATCATATGCTTTCACTTGGTTTTTTACCCTTTTTGAAAAGATTACCGAGAGCTTGTCTTTTCCAGTGCGTTAACGGATTGCAAATGATATCTCTCTTGTATTATTTTACATTTTTTCAGACTTGAGAGATTATTTTATGAAAAAGAACTTATGGAGTTTCCTTTTCGCCCCTTTTCAAACTCTCTAAAGATGAAAAGGACTGAGTTGTCTTTGTCGTTAAACTCATTAAAAACATCAAATAGTGACAAACTTGTCCATCTAGACAAGGTCGAGTTCCACCTTTGCTAGACTCATGAAAGCATCAAATAGCGATGGATTCACTTGAAGGGTGAAATTATACAACAAGCAAATGTTATCCTCCTCAAGCTTGATAAAAGATAAAGAGGTACTGGTCAGCAATCACTGGGGAAAATGGAAAAAGCCGATGGTTATCACAATGTTGGTCTATCATACCATCCATTACTTTTTTTTAGGTCAATGCTACCAATTCATCCTAGTGTCGCCAACATGTTCAAGAGAAGTCATTCAATTCAAACTTCATCCTTTGCAATACCATAAACCTTCATTTTCATGACTACCATTCCTAAACCTTGTGTCGTCAGTTGATTTTTCATCTCCAAAATCATTTATCTCATTTTGTGTCATAGATGTGGGATATCTCAAGGCTCTCCTGCGACGAGTCGCTTCTTGTCGACATCAGCACATCATTCAAGAAGTTTACTTAGAAACACCCCTTAAGTACCTTGAAGCTTGCATACATCGATGGCAGGTTTCTCGCTTCCCGTGATAGGTTGACATCAATGGCCTTTGACTGAAAGACTTTGTATGGTGTTCGACATCAAATCATTTATTCACACCATGTGAAATGTACTATAGTACCTTGAGGATGATTATCATTATCGGTGATTCCTCTCGCGTCTGTTAATAGCTTACATCATTGGTTGGTAATCAGACGATGTCTTTCCATGTTTGATTTCAGAAAATCCATTCACATGGTTGGACTTGTACTTGAGTAAAAGATTGAATGAGATTGAAGACCCGGATCTAGTTCCATCCATCCGGGTTGCAATATTTTCAAGAGTACTAAATCAAATGTACAATGGTCTTACGTTCATGGTCAACTATTCATGGGTCTATATCTATAGAAGACTATATTTGTACATGTAATGAAATTTATAAGCTGAGCATGGGTATGTCTAACCTCAGCTAGTTCATGAGAAAAATCAAATTATCATGATATATGTATTGTAATTGATGCAGGTCACCTTCCGTTTCGAAACCTCCTCTCCTTGTGATAAAGCATTTCACTTGACATATATATTTACGACTTCATTCTTTAGGGGAGAATTGTTAGAGATCCATTTGGGCACATCAACCCCAACTTATAGGTCGATACTATTAAGGCCCCTCAAGCCCTAGTGCAATTGTTACATGCCCTAAAAAAGTTAGTCATCAGAACACCTCACTTCCCAAGAAGTTCCATCACAGGAAACATCCAAAAACTACCTCTAAGGAGATCAACACAGGTAGGCCTTCTGTTATGAAACCAGCTCAAGAAGAGATAGAAAAGATAGATCAACGCCTTAGAATTCAGCCTCTTCGAGGGGGCAATCTCGTTTACATTACATAAATGAACAATTCTTGGATGATACAAATGACAAAACCTCCTTTATATATATAGGAGTCTAAGGAGTCACAATATAACCCATCCGACCTAACAATAATAATATAAAGCCACAAAATAAACAATAGAGGGATTCTATGGGGCACAGTAATAACAATATGGGGACAATAGGGGCACAACAATATTAATAAGGGATACAACTACAATAGTAATGGGGTAATCACTAGTATTATAGGGACCCAACATGCCCTCTCCTTCAAAAAAGTGTTGTCCTCAACGCTTGAGTAGTTCTGGATGCTTCTGTATAAAATTCTCATCCCTCCCATGTGGAATCTTCAGCGGATAAGTACTTCCACTTGATAAGATACTCTGAAATTGAATGATTTCGTAGCTCTTGAGTTTTTGTTTTTGTGACTGCTTCCGGTTCCAATATAATTTTTCCTTCCTCGTCAAGTTCTGGCAATATTGTTTGAACTGGAGCTTGTCGCCTATAACCTTCTTTAAACATGAAACATGGAAAACTGGGTGCAATCGAGAAGCTGCAGGAAGCTCCAATTTGTATGCCATAGTACCAATCTTTTGCAACACCTTTGTACAGACCATAATACTTTGGTGATAATTTATTATCCTTCTTAGCTTGCTTGAGGGACATTTTCTTATATGGTTGTAGCCGTAGGAATACCCAATCACCTACATCAAAACTTCTTTCGCTGCGATGTTGATCTGCCTGTTGTTTCATTCTATTCTGTGCCAGCACGAGGTTATCCTTTAAGAGTTGGAGGACTTGTTGTTGATGCTCGATGTGATGTTCCACTGCTTGAACCTTAGAATTTTCTCTTAAATATGATGTGATGGATGGTGGCTGATATCCATCAAGTGTCGTAAATGGGGTCATTTTTGTTGTTGTATGGAAGGAAGTGTTATACCACCATTCAGCCAGAGGCAACCATTTGATCCATTGTGTCTATTTATCAGATAAAAAGCAACAAATATATCCTTCCAAACATTTGTTTACTATCTCAGTTTTCCCATCAGATTGAGGATGATAAGATGAGCTATTAGCTAACTGAGTACCAAGACAAGAAAATAATTATGTCGAAAAATTTCCAGTGAAAATGGGATCTCTGTCACTTACAATAATCTTTGGGTTTCCATGTAGCTTTTGAATTGTTTCCATAAATGCTGTAGAAACTGTACTGGCTTTAAATGGATGTGATAATGCACAAAAAGTGTGCATACTTGGTAAGTCTGTCAACTACCACCATGATGACACTCTTTCCCTCAGACTTGGGTAAACCTGTGATAAAATCCCTTGAAACCTCCTCCCAACGTTGGCTTGGAATGGATAAAGGTTGTAATAGACCTGTGGTCTTAATTGTTTCAACTTTATTT
>APFE031589962.1:21805-59191 GCA_000404065.3 Pinus taeda | reverse complement strand
TCCTTTTCTTCTTCCTCTTCACAATCTATGTAGAATAATTTCTTCTCAGCACACTTATGACCCTTAGTGTATTTTCTATCACAACTGTAGCGAAGCCCTTTTGCTCTTTTTTCTTCCAATTGTTGTGGTGTCAACCTTATAGGTTGTGGAAGCTAGCGGCAACACCACTTCCGTCTTTATAGATGTGAGTGGTATGCTTCCTGGTTGCCATAATTTTGCTTTCCATTTTTCTTGCTAACCTGAATGCCTTCTCTAATGAATTAGGTTCCCAAAGGCGAACATCATGTTGGATATTATCCTTTAAAGACCTATGAACACATCAATCCTATGCTCCTCCGGAATATCTTTTAGCCTTATGTTCAATTTTTGGAACTCCTCAATGTGCTCCATTATTGAACCCTTTTGTTTGAGACTTATCAATTGGCTAAAAAAAGTGTTGCTTTTTGTATCCTCATAATTTGCCATCAATTCTTCCGTAAAAATTTCCCAAGTGATAAATTGTTTACGAGAGCAAAGCCATTGATACCATACAAACTGATTTGGTTCCAAATATAAAGTTTCCATACGTACCTTTTGTTTGTGTTTGCACATTATTGAGATCGAAAAATTGCTCCATCTGTAATATCCATGTTGCGGGATCCTTGCCATCAAACTTCCTCATATCGATTTTTGGAATATGATGGGTCTTCGATCCCACATTAGAGCCTATGGAATCATGATTAACATTTCTCTTTTTTTCTCATCATGAGTTTCCTTTACTACCCTTTCACCCTTACTGACCATTTCTTGTAGCTACTTATTCATATTTATCTTTAATTCGTCCATGTCTGTCTTCAAATCTGTCTTCAAATCGTCCATGTCTATCTTCAAATCTGTCTTCAAATCATGCATGTCTGTCTTCAAATATGTCTTCCAATCATCCATCTTAGCTTCCACGCCCTTTATCTTAGATTCCATGCCATTTATCTTAGCTTCTATTAGCTTTTGTGAGGCTGACATTTTTTGCACTTGGTCTTGTAATATTGATATATCATGTAGCATTTCTTCCTCTTCTTCATGAGTCATGCTAGAGATTTCAGGTTCCTTACTAGGTGTTTGCATTTTCTTTCCTCGGGGCATCAGTTACCGATAATAATGCTCTACTAGCGCTTTGAATTCCCTCAAAATAAATTTTCAAACCAATCTTAAGCAAAAATTTAAAAAAATCTACACACCTTTTTTTTCATTGTAGCAGCTCGATAGTGCATCTGATGTATCTCTATACTTTCAGAACATCCAGTTCTGAAATTGTGACCTGTGGTAGCCCTCTGTGTCCTATTTCCAACGCCACCAGTCTAACCCCAATTGGATTCTCCAATGAAGAGTTATGCCAAATCTCCCACTGTAACCTGATTATAGACCTTTTCAGAAGAGCAAACTTGTATGAAGTTCCACGTGTCACTATTTGGACCTATAGCTCTGAAAAATATCTAGAAGAAACTAAAGTCCGTCCTCTTTCTATACCTTTTTGTGAAATTTCAATATGATGCTCAGAGAGAAAGTTATGACGATTTTCCCCATGTCAAATGTTTGGAATGTAATTCAAGAATCTACAAAAAGACCAAGTTCCTCAGATCATATCTCTGCAAATATAGCACGAAAATCTCTGAAATTTGGACCCGAGCTGTAGCGTGATGTCTTCTCAAATGGGTTTTTTTCGACTTCTGAAACGTCGCAGAAAAAAGTTATAGCGAAAATTCCACGAGGACCTATTTGGAGCAACGAAACCCTAGAACTTGGCTCTGATACCAAATGTTATGAAACCAGCTCAAGAAAAGATAGATCAACGCCTTAGAATTCAACCTCTTCGAGGTGGCAACCTCCTTTACATTACATAAATGAACAATTCTTGGATGATACAAATGACAAAACCTCCTTTCTAATATAGGGTCTAAGGAGTCACAATATAACCCAGTCGACCTAACAATAATAATATAAAGCCACAAAAATATCAATAGAGGGATTCTATGGGGCACAGTAATAACAATATGGGGGCAATAGGGGCACAACAATATTAATAAGGGGTACAACTACCATAGTAATGGGGTAATCACTAGTATTATAGGGACCCTACACCCTCATTAGAATGCACTGCAATGCAAACCATACACTAACATGGTGCTATGTAGTGCACTTGGTCCCTCTTTGGCTTGTTCTGGGAAAATTTGAGTGAACTTCTGTGAGGGTTTAAAGATTCCTTATCCATTGGAAGCCTCTAGAAGTTTCTCAATTCCACCTACTCCTTTGAGTTCACATTTGGAAGAGGAAGGGAGTTAGGAAACATCAATTCCCTATCCCTTCTTCCATGGAATTGATTTCTAAATTTATAAAGGTATTCATTATCACCATTGATGGCATAACCTCCTTCATTCACCTATAAAATATCACTCATCTAAGAGATCATGGGCTGGAAATTATTGAATTGTAGGGAGATGCTGGTGATATGAGATTAGAATTGAGTGCAAGTATTGTTATAGTGTTGAAGTGTCTTACTTGTCATGAAGTGAAGAGGATGGAATTGAATTGGAAGAGTGTCACTAGATCGAGCACATATGGGTTGTAATTCTTCCTCCTATGAATAAAGTCTTCAAAACTTTTTCCCTTATGGTTGTGTTATATGTTGACGCTTTCATATGTATATGATGTTCTTGATTCCATGTTATTTATAAGCAATAGATCATTATCATTTGCTTTGATGGGTTCTTGTTTCTGTCTGTGTGCAGGTACTTCTCAAATGATTTAAGTACGGGAAGGAGCAAAAAAATCGGTCAAGGGAGATAAGGAACAAGCAGAAGCTACAAGTAGGTTCTCTATTCTCTTATTTTATCTATTGTTTATAGGAAAGGTAGAGATTACTTTGTCTGTTGTTTCTAGACGTGCTACTAAGTCTAGAGGGTTAGGCATTTGTTGAAGAACACTAAATTTTCCCAAAACACTCATAGGAATGTGCTAGCTTATTGAAAACATCTATCAGGGTTTGGGGTTCCAACAACTCAATTTCATCCTTGAATTCCATAGGAAATCCACTAACGAATCTCTAAATTTTGTTTTTTCCATCCTTGAGATACAACACATACATCAATAGTTCTAAAAACTTGGTGACATACTCAACATTGGTTAACATTTGATTCCATAGAGGTTTCTTGCCTTACTATCATAATAGCATTTAAAAAATTATTTCTCTCTAAATAGATTTTCAAACTGATCCCAAGTCAATTCTTTCTCAAAAATACCTTCAATGTTATTCAATTCCTCCCACCATATATCTAATTTTCCCTTAAGGCTATAAGTGGCAACTCTAGCTTTCATATTCTCAAAATAGTCATGTATTCTAAAAAACCTCTTCATTTCCAATAGCTAAGATTTTGCATCCTCTGCTTTCTTTGTATCCCCATCAAATGTGGGTGGCTTAGCCTCGTTAAATTCTTCAGAAATATGTCCCTTTTATTTTCTTTCTAAATTGTGATAATGGCAATGGTGAAAATAGTGGTGCCTCCAGGCAAAAAAAGTAGATTGTTTTCTTGAATAATGCGCATATGTGTTAGTCCCTCCCCTTAGAGAGCTCAATGGCTCACATCCTCACATAGTGTCCTAGCTTCCTCACCTGTGTTTGTTCCTTGACCTGCCACCATCTGCTCCATTGGTGTTTTCTTCTGACTCATGAAGTTTTTTCTTATCTCTATGATTAGCCCTGATCTCTTATGTTCCTTGTCTCTGCCAATTTGAGAGACTTTGTAGGATGATTGCATTAATCTATGATTTCATTTCTTGGCCTCTTACCACCCTCTCATTATAAACCTTAAAGCTTCTCACATCATCCCTTAGGCTTCTCAAGTTGTTCATCTAATTTGGGGAGTGATTTCCTCCCCCTTGGCCAATTGATCTCTCTTCTTCATTAGCGCTCACCCCATATCTTCCATGTTGTCATTGATCATAATTGTACACTCTCACTGAGTTGCTATCAACCAACTAGTTCACATCAACACAATTTCACCAACAAGACAATAATCAACAATTCAGACTGACTTTTAACACCCAAACAATTAATTAGTCAATTTTTAAAACCATCCCTTGCCAATGAAGAAGACTATCCATTCCAAGCATTGCACCTGGATGCTTTGATACCACTTTGTAGGATCACTCGACCCCTCAAGTTACCAATATCATTACCACAACGATGTGGCCCTGGCCATGTAACCTTTCTCCATCATCCTACCATGCTTTTCCTACTGTTTTCCATTACGTCTATCTTTCCTTCTTTTGGGCTACGCATTTGGGATTACATGGGTTGTCATCCAACCCTCCAGCCAATAGAAGCAATACCGAATGTATGTCATAGTGCCACATTATCTTGTCGCATCCACCCTATGATTTAATCTTAGTTCTCCTTTGCTTGCACTTTTAAAAATATTCCAGGGAAATGCCTTTGGGTTCTATCTCCAAGCAATGTCAGTTTGGTGGGTCGCACCCCTTTACGACCATTGCTCTCGATTGAGACACGTGGTGGCACTACCACATATCCCATGCTGCTCACCCCGCTCCTTTCTTCATGCACCCTATGTGAATGCTCCAGGTGAGCCTAATGGGATGACAGATTAGACTGCTTAAGTGCTCATTTAGGGAGGCATCTAGTTATATAATGCATGATCTTCATAGCACAATGATTGAAATGGCCATGTATTCAATGGAAAAGTTAATTGACATCGTGGTTATGTGCCTTCTCCACCTTTGTGCTCAACGAAGCACAATCCTTCACATATAGCTTGTACAAATTATTCACACAAACCTCGAGCTGCTTCACCTATCCCATGGCTATGTGTCTCAGTTTTTAGTTTCCTCTTATAAAGATCACATCATAACCACAATATTCCAAATCTATAGCAGAGATAGGATTTTTCTTTAGGCCCAGAAGAAACATGACATCCTTGAGCCTGAGGGTGGAGCCTAACTCCTTCTGAAAGGTGACTGTACCAATCTCGATCGCACTATATGTTCCGTCTTCCACCATCTTGATGTGCATCTGAAAATATTTTCATCTATGTTGTTGAAAAAGTATTTATTCCCCATCATATGGAACGATGCACCTGAGTCCAAGTACCACACACTCCCCATCACCATGCTTCCCATGCACGCAATGAGGGTAATGTCAAGCTGAAACTGTGAATCTAAAGCCTCATCTACTTGTCCTCCTAAGGTCTTCTTGATTTCCTTCCTGTGTTGACACTTCATGGCATAGTTCCTGAATTCATAACAATGGAAGCATTTAATTTTTGACAAACCTTTTTACCACCCCCTTGACTGGATTTAGGTTTGGATTAGGATTTCTTCCATTTTACCTTCTTTTCATTTCTAGCCAATGCCAATTCTTCTTCATGATCGCCCTTGGATGAAATCCCATCTCTTGTATTCCGCCTTATTTCCTCTTGTACCAACTCTGACCATAAGGGCTCGTAACTCCGTATTTTCTCACTCCCATTCACCGAATCTTTATAGCTATGTGTTGTACTGGCTGAAACACCCTCCAAACTTTTGGTCTGCTTCCAAATTTTAGAGCCTTCCTTGGTTTTCCCCTTGATGGATGCAAACTCTCAGGCTCATCCCATGAGCTCTTGTCGAGTCTTCACACCCATTTTGCTTGATTGATCACCAGTCGTCTTTTGGCATGCCAATTTCTATGTCATGCTTGCGAGTTTGTTCTGGCAATTTTGAAGGGTTGTCTTTGTGTGCATGAGTTGTTTTCGCTCTGTCAACATTGTTCATACTCACACAAAAAGTTTTAAATTTTTTTGGGTAAGTGTCATCACAACCATTCGAAGACATATCTCAAGTGTCGCACTTGTCACTCTTAACCCTTGAGTCAGTCTCATTGAACACATGTTCGTCTTCCTAGTTTGACGTGTCTTGTCATCAAGTCATGCTAAGTGTGTGATCACATTTTCATGTATGGACAAGTAAACTTGCTTTCAAACTTAGTCATTTTCCTAAAAATCGGTTGACTAGACAATGCTCCTTCAACCGGACCTTGATCTCAGCAACCTTGCATTCCTACCAAGAATTGCACAAAGCTTGAGGTTTTCCTCTAAGCAACCTGCACTGCACAATTGTAGAAATGAGCCAGCTTACTATCTCCTAGAACTATGTGGAAGTTATCCCAAAACATGATCCAGTATGAGCTTCTGAAAATATCTCCCATCAAGATTCCTGCTGGTGAACTGGAAAAATTGACTTGAGTTGTGGCCTAGGGCTACACTGATCTCCAAAACTGTGCAGAACATTCCAAACCTGATTGTCTCACACTACTTGTAGAAACTGCACAAACATGCGGGACAGGCCTTTTCTGTGTGTCACTACATTGTCTCGGGAAATTATGCAGATCTAACAGACATACGTCCTTGCAGGCTTGTTGTGCAATCAGTGCAGAAATTGTGCATATTTTCTGTTATGAAATTAGCTCACAGAAAGATATAAAAGATAGATCACACCTTAGAATTTAGCTTCTTCAAGGGGGCAACCTCCTTTACATTACACAAATGAACAATTGTTACATGATACAAATCACAAGACCTACTTTCTATATATAGGAGTCTAAGGGATCATAATATAATCAGAGCCGACATAACAATAATAATGTAAGGGCACAATAATAACAATAGTGGGCTTCTATGGGGCACAATAATAACAATATGGGGACTACATGGGTACAACAATATAATAAGGGGGTTGTACTAATAACAATAATGGGTTACACTAATAGTATAGGGGCCTAACAGGCCCTGCTCCTTCAAAATGTGTTGTCCTCAAAGCTTGAGTAGTTCTTGATGCTTTTGTATAAAATTATTGTACACCCATTGGAATCTTCAGCGGGTAAGTTCTTCCACTTGATGAGATACTCTGAAATTGATAGATTTCGTAGCTATCAGGTTCTTGTTTTTGTGACTGCACCAAGTTCCAATATGACTTTTCCTTCCTCTTCAAGTTCTGGAAATATTGTTTGAATTTGGATCTTCTGCAACTTTTGAATGAGTGGCCACACTTCTTCGTCCTTCTTCCATTCATCCCTTGGTTCATTTATCCAATCTGGTTGGATAATAGAAATAACAAAAAACAATGCTTCCACATCCTCATCCTTTCTTGAGAGTGCATTTGCAACAAGAATTTTCTCCCCTTTTCTGCAGATGACGTCAAAATCATAACCCGACATATTTGTGACCCATTTTTTCTATTCTTCTAAAGATAATATTTGCTCTAAAAAGTATTTAAGACTATCATGATCCACTTTTTACCTTGAAGTTTCTTCCCATTGGGTAAGGTCATCGTTTCTTAAGTGCATGTAGTATTGCCAACATGTCCTTCTCATAAATAGCTTGCTTGAGATGTAGTCGTAAAAATACCCGATCAACTACATCAAAACTTTTTTCACTGCGATGTTGATCTACCTATTGCTTCATTCGATTCTACACCAAAGTGGTGTTATCCTTTAAAAGTTGGAGAAATTGTTGATGCTCGATGTGATCTTTCACTGCTTGAATATTTTTCTTCTTGATATCTCCTTCTATCTTGATAGTTTGAGGAGTGGTAATTTCTTCAAATGCATTATAATATATGGTCGCATTCATTTCTTGATGCTCAATGTGATCTTTCACTTCTTGAACATTTTTCGTCTTGATATGTCCTTCTATCTTGATATTTTGGTAATTCCGGCCAATGCATTAAAAGATATGGTCAGATTCATTTCTTCTTTCTCGATGTGATCTTTCACTTCTTGAACCTTTTTCTTCTTGATGTGTGCTTCTGTCTTGAGAATTTGAGGAGTGGTAATTCTTGCCAATGCTTTACAAGATATGGTCGAATTAATTTATTATTTCTTCGGGGTTGGTTCCTGGTGTATATCCTCTTCTTTTTACGTTAATTGATGCTTTTCTTCCTCCTCTTCATAATTTGTGTAAAATAATTTCTTCCTGGCACACTTATGACCTTTAGTGTATTTTTATCACAATTGTAACAAAGCCCTTTTGCTCTTTTTTCTTCCAATTGTTGTGGTGTCAACCTTGTAGGTTGTGGAAGGATAAGATAAACAATAATTCCATATTTATAGTTGTGAAGGGTAGACTTCCTTGTTGCCATAATGTTTCTTTGCACTTTTCTTGCCCTCTCCAATGAATCAGGTTCCCAATGACGAAACTCATGTTGAATGTTATCCTTTAAAGTCGCCATGGAGACATCAATCCTCTACTTCTCTGGAATATCATTTTCCCTTATATTCAATTTTTTAAATTCCTCACTGTTCTCTACCATTGAACACTTTTGTTTGAGATTTATCAATAGGCTAAAGAATGTGTTTCTCTTTGTATCCTCATAATGTGATATCATTTCCTCCGTGAAAATTGACCATGTAACAGGTGGTTTATGACAACAAAGCCCTTTATACCATAAGAAATGATTTGGTTCTAAATAATTAGATGAAATACATACCTTTTATAATAGTGGTACGTGATGTAGATAAAAATATTTCTCCATTTGTAATATTCAATTTATGAGATCCTTGCCATCAAACTTTCTCATCTCGCTTTTTCTTCATTTTAGGAGCTCAATCTTGAAACGATTGTAACTCTATAATTCCATATCTCCAAGTCCTAAAATTTCGTCTTGTAGTAGCCCTCTGAGTCCTCTTTCTGACCCTAAAAGTTTGATCAAGATTGGATTCTGTAAAGAAGCATTATGTCAACTACCCAACAGAAAACTGATACATGAAAAACTAAAGTCCATCCTCTTTCTTCAACTTCTTATGAAATTTCAATTTGATGCTCAGAGAGAAAGTTATGATGATTTTCCCTAGGTCACCTATTTAGGATGTAATTTGGGGACCTATAGAAACCCTAAATGGCTCAGATTATATCTCCGAAAATATAGTGAGACAAGATCTAAAATTCGGACCTAAGCTTCACCAATATTTCCTTTCAAATGGGTTTTAATTTCAGAGTCTGAACCTTCATAGGACAAATATTATAGTGAACATTCCACGATGACCTATTTGAGATGAAATTCTAGAGCTTGCAAAAACCCTAACTTCCTCAGGTCATATCTCTGAAAATATAGCGAGAGAATATCTCAAATTCGGACACGAGGTTGAGACCAATTTCTTCTCAAATGGTTTTTTTTTAGATTCTGAAACTTTGTAGCAAAAATTTTATAGTGAAAATGCCACAATGACCTATTTGGAGCAGCAAAACCCTAGAATCCACAACTTTGATACTAAATGTTATGAAACTAGCTCACAAAAAGATAGAAAAGATAGATCAACACCTTATAATTCATCCTCTTCGAGGGGGAAACCTCCTTTACATTACACAAATGAACAATTCTTAGATGATACAAATGACAAGACCTCCTTTCTATATATAGGAGTCTAAAGGGTCATAATATAATCAGAGTCGACATAACAATAATAATGTAAGGGCACAATAATAACAATACTAGACTTCTATGGGGCACAATAATAATAATATGGACACTACATGGGTACAACAATATAATAAGGGGGTTGTACTACTAACAATAATGGGTTACACTAGTAGTATAGGGCCCTAACATTTTCCTATCACTAGCCCTTCTTCCTTTCTCTGAAATCAGCCAAGAAATTGCGTAGTTATGTCCAATTCTGAATTGTATCCAAAAATTGTGCAATTTTGACCAGCAACTCCTATGGCCTGATCCTGTCCTCCTCAGGAAAGATGCGCATATTTTCCTACCAATGTTTCTTGTTTCCCACACTATCTTCCCCGAAGAAACTGTGTAGACCCTAGCTGGATGTCTTGCCGAGTGCTCCCCTTGGAAATTGTGCAGATTGGCCCAGCACTTCCCCGATACCCTACCTGTCCTTCCTTTTGAAAATTATGCAATTCTACCTCCCAACTAGCTTTCCACCCCCTTGTGGTCATTGTTATCCTGAATTGTGAAAATATGCCTCCTAGTGACATATTCATAGTTTTTCCCGATAGTGCTCCAGAGCCTCGTATCCAGGCATGAAATGTGATCTACATAGTTTCAGTGCCTTGTCCCTCTCTTGTTCACCTGAACCAAAACGAATAATAATGCATCATTCTAAACTAGGAGATTTTTGGATTTGACTTTGTCTCATCATGAGTGATTGTAGGAACAACTACATGGATGAAACATGGTGTGATGACTAACGATATGGAAAAAGGAGTGCATGCTAGAAGACTTGCTCGTAGTTGAACGAAAACATGAAACACATCAAGTAGCGAGCGGAAGGGACACATACACATGCACTATCAAGAAAATACCAAGACCATTGCAGACCGAATGCACTTTTCCATGCGAAGGTGAAGACATGTTACACTGTGAGTATACCATCCCTCAGCATCACAACAACTTGACACAGACCCCATAGTCATCTAGTACAATTCAACAATGTCATGTCGCATTACGTCATGAGTTGTCTCGGACACATCACTACTATGGGCCATACTTGTTGTAATCAATGTAATGTAAAGTGGAAGTCCAAGAGACCCACATATCAAGTTGAAGAGTTATGTAAATTCGAAAAGTGATAGGAAGTCAAATAGTCATGAGGGAAGTCAAAGAGTCACAAGGGTTAGTTATTCCCCCTTGGTTATATATACCCCCTCATTGTATTAGCAAGGGACTTTTCACCTTAGCTCTTCCCACATAGACTTGAGAGTCTGTAGTCTATCCTTTGAGGGAGGAGTGGATCCAATGTCCCACTACTGGGGTTAGTGATGTATGGTTTACAGATGTGTCTTCGAACTTTTTCTTAATTCAGAAGTCTGTCTCAAGCCAACACACTTTCAGACATGTTTTGTGTATGTTTGTAAGACTATTCTTTAAATGTTTGTAATGCATGTTTTCTTAACATGAATTCCTGAATAATAGTTACATTTGGCTTGTATTACTGCAAAGTGATCAAGTACAAAGGCTCCAAAAGACTCTCAAGCATCCAACCCTCTCTATGGCTTAGATTGGGTTACATATATACTAAAAACTACATCCCCCTCCCTCGGGGCTTGAATTACTATGTATACAATCAGTTTACACAAATCTCTCTAACCAAACTTAATGACTATGGAGGTTAAAACAAACACCCAAATTGGCCTAAAACTTATTCATTTGACCATGGAAACCTGTACACGTATGAATCTACTCACTTTTTACTTTAACAACATAATTACACCCCAATACATCATTACAAAATCATAAATGAGAAATTACATCAAGAAACCTCAAACTTGACTAAAGTAAAAAAAATCACTTCCAGGTAAAAATGTAGTGAATTAACAGAAAACTTTGTGTGCTGCTTGTAAAAGGATTTTGGAGGGGTTCCCGTGCTCCAAATCAAATCTGTAAACTGTTAGAGAAATATATGCATGTATAGTACATCGCATAACCCTCATTCACTAAAAAATATTTGTCCAAGACCTCCAAATTTCAATTCTCCCATAGCTACCCCAAAAATTTAGTGTGCTGCTGAAAAACAAGGCAGAAAGGTGTTTTTTCGCTACTTTTTTTTACTTTTTAACCTGTGAGAATGTGATGAAGTGGAACTCCAATTGGATGATTTCTATGTGGAGGTCAAAAGGAATCCATTAATGTAAACCTTTGGTCGATTGGAGGCCCCCAATAAAAACGTAGCATGGGGCACACTACCTTTTTGGACAAAAAACTGTGTAACATTTATGGGTTTTCTGCAAACGAAGACCTAAAATGTGGAGAAATATCTCTCTAATGATGAATTTTTTTTCAACACTAGGACAAGATTTTCTTAGATAAGGAATTTTCGAAGAAAAACCTCTCTTGGGTTCTAGAAATTGTGTTTCATTTGCTCAGAACACGTGCCACAAGATCATGACCAAAACAGGAAATTAACTTGGAAAATTTTTATTTTCTGATATATGTCTCTAAGAAAGTTTCATATGTCCCAATATATGATACCTGTGTAGAAACTTAAGGAGGTTTTTGCTGCCTGGTCTATGCTTGACGAAAACCTCTTTCATGTTTGTCAAATTCATCTTCCTTACTTTAGAAATAGATTTTGAGGATAATCCTTATGAGTGGCAAATGACCTCAAAACCTTAAAAATTATCCTAATCATGTCCGTTGATATGATTAAGTCTATCCCTAATATTGTGGCTTTTCCTCTTTTGAAGGTGGTGGCAAAGAGGCTTGTCAACTTGGCATGGTATCCCGCTTGCCAAATTTTCTCACAAAACCCTAGGCAACCCACTTCTTAACATGACCTTTTGATGAATGGTGAAGCATTGATCTCATGGGTGTGAGCTGGCTTAAATCTAGACACCTTACCTCCTTTATTATATTCCTTCTTCTCACTTTCCATGATTTGAATTTTCACATCAAAACCCTATATGGACTAAAGGGGAAAAAATAGAGTTTTACTTGAGAAAATAGGGGATTAGGGTTACTGTCTTGAGGTGATGGGATAGAGGTCTTAGGGAGGAGATATCTTAGTAGGAAAACTTTGGGAGGTAAGCAGGCATGTTGGGAAGCTTAGGGAAGTGAAAAATTAGATAGGAAGTGAGGTGATGAGCGGTAGGAATTAAAACATGGTCCTAACCGAAATGTCTGCCAAAAATGTAGCGTACAGACTAGGGTTAACTCTAGGACTTAGGGGAATGAGGGAGGAGGGATAAGGAAAGTTGGAGGAAGTGTGTTTGAGTGTGGGAAGGGTAAAATTTGTAGGGAACTAGGTTTTTTTGTGCCCAAAGTAAACAATAGTGGAAAAACAAGAAAACATAACGTGAAACCCTAGGAGAGGGTTCCCTAGTAAAAGGTTGAAAAACTGATGATTAGAGGTGGTGTTTTGCTTAAAATTACTTGTAATTCTGTCGAGGATAGATTCACCTACAAGTGAGAATATTTGGAGCTATTCCTTTACTTCACACACTGAAAACATAGTGAGCTGGAGAAAACACAGTGTGAGGATGAAAACACATTGTGGAAGACACAAAATGCAGCATGAGGCAGGAAAACATAGTGAGAGGAGGCAAAATTCCCTTCGAGAGTAGAAATAAATGTTGAGGTTGCTCGGAAGGCTTTCAATGACCAATTGGAGCTCTATACAAATGAGATTAGTGAAAGAAATGCTTGAAATATCCTCTAAAACTCAAAAACAGCTTTTTGATCATATGTCATGACATGACATCATCCTTCATTTTGAAACCAAAGTTAGATGTTTTGCAGTAATACCTTTATGAACTGAAGTAGTACCTTTCCCTTTATTACATATGCATCATAAGATGCTAACTCCCTTATGTGTGGACTCAAGACCACAAACATGGCCCTTTTTAAGCTTAACACTGACATAATGATGATAATTACAAGTGATGACCTAGACCAATACCTATATGATTATTTGACTAATGCATCACCTGTAACACTTGAAAAATGAAATGACCATGATGAATAATGATAATGATGAATACTGAAGGGAGTAGAACTAACCTAGACACACTAACGAATGTTCAAAGTTTTTTATTTGAAGATCTACTAAAACCATATAAAACTTGACCTCGGACCCTAAGAAAAACTTTGAAAGAGCACATTTGATCACTGGTGACTAGCAGGACTACATACACTAAATTTGGCTCCAGTTGGGGGAGGAAGCTCCTTTAGGAGGTTTCAAGAACATCATAGACCAAGTAGCCTTATCCATTGGCAATGAAGTAAAAACCAAAAAGACCCAACTCAAATCTGAAAACTGACAAACAAAATGAACTGACTTACCTCTAAAATTGACTATTGACTGAACTTACTTATGGCAGCAAACCATCGAGATCATAGGGCCTTCACCTCGGGCGTCAAATGCTGATGATAATTTCCCACCTACTAAAGATATATACAATCATGTGAAATGATCCCTCCAATGTAACCAATCCAGCAAATGGCTACTTACATGAATCATTCTCACACTTTTCTTGAGCAGGCAGAAAAAAAAAAAAAAAACTAGGCAACTCCAAGTATCCACTAAAAATGTGCTCATGAGCAATAAATACAAGAAAACACATCTTCCCTATTAATTGTAGCAAAATAGTGTAGGGATCCTGAAAAATATGAAATGCTACCTTGTCTTGAAAAAGATATTTCGCTGTGATATATTGCTGTCTTGGAAAAGATATGGTGGTAACCTTAGTGGCCTATATTGATGGTGCTTACGTATGTGATTATGGGTGGGAAGTCCTAATAGTACCTAACGTAGATGTCAATCACCATACCAATGATGTTAGTGGTTGACATTTAGCTACATCGAGGTTACTTGGGCTAGTCAAGACTACTTTTGAGTAACTACCTCTTAGTCCTTCATTAGTCAAGGTCCTTAGATATTTCAACCCCTCGAGTTTCATTGGATTTAGAAGGTACCTTTGTAGGTGGTTTTCTTGTTGCATATGTTAGGACCATTTATAGTGTCTTTTGTTTGGTACGATTCTAATTGGCCATAGGGGGTGTATTAATTAATTAATTAAACTTATATATAAGCTGGCTTAACCCATTATTTTTTGAACTTGAATATTACAAAAGCTTTCTCATAAGTAGGAGGGTCCACCGCCACAGAGTTGTGGGATAACTCCACCATTAAAAGTATTAGACCAAAATAACTTTCAGAGAGTTTATTTTGGTTTTGGGGGGGGGGGGATCAATTCAACCTTAATGTAGTAGAGGAAATTTCAAAGACCACATGCCACCACCTTTGAAAAATATTCTTGACCCTATACAAGTACAAGTGAGTGTCAACGTTAATCAACATTTTTTCTTGTTCTTTCATCAAATTTCTCATGAGAGTGGTGTTTCTTCCATGAGAGATATGAGATCATCTTCACCACCTATGTCATTGATTTTCTCTGTGATGTACTCGTTACATTCGATTAGTGTGATAGTGTCAACTCTTCCCATGTTTACCATGTCTCCTTCATCAGTTTAGGGCCTATTACTAGTTACTTCTATGACCTTGAGTAGTTTCCCTAGTTTCTAAGTGCCCCTCCTTCCATTCCCTTTTTTTTAAGCGTGGGGACAATGTAGATCCCACCCATGCGAGATGGTTTCTTCCCATGTAGTTCTTCCATCACTATGGTTATGATATCTAGTATGCGATGAACATCTATAGGGAATCTTCCAAGGGGTCAATACTTGTTCCTAGTCATTTTATGGGTGGAAATATATCTGAAGGATTGTAAAATCATTAGGGTAGTTCTGCATTAGGGAAAAGTTATTTTTTTGGAGATGTTATCACTCCATAGTGTCCCAGGTTGAGAATAAGATTGACAGAGGTAACCTCAAACCAAGGTTTTAGTTTGCTAGTTGTCACTACCAAACCAGAGAGGGATCTCTCTATGATTTCACAACCAAAAATTACTGGAGGAAAATAAAATATTATGTTAGGCATGTTCTGCTCGAGGGTTTTGAAATTTAGGGTTTCCTAAATGAGGAATGAGTAAAGGAACCAAAGCTAGGGTTTTAGGAAAAAACTCACTTGTATAAATACGAAGGAGCAAGGTAGGTATGTCTCAATGGAACTTCGAGGCTTTTTTGGTGTAGTGTAGGGTAGAAAAGAAATGGATAAAAATGAGCATGGAAAGCATGCATTCATTCATCAGAGGGTAGATAACATAAAGATGAAATTCCTATCAAAAGATAGCTTAAACTTTAAGAATTTTGTTCATCAAACTCATAGGAAGATCATTGAAAGCATAGACATGGAAAGAAGATACATTAAACATTCATAAAAGTGAATCAAAAAAGAAAAAAATTGCCACAATATCATACCACATGAATTCCTGAATAATAGCTACATTTGGTTTGAATTACTGCAAAGTGACCAAGTACAAAGGCTCCAAAAGACTCTCAAGCATCCAACGCTGTCTATGGCTTAGATTGGGTTACATATAGACCAAAAACTACATCCCCTTCCCTTGGGGGTCGAATTCCTAAGTATACAATCAATTTACACAAATCTCTCTAACCAAACCTAATGACTATGGAGGTTAAAACAAACTCCCAAATTGGCCTAAAACTTATTCATTTGACCATGCAAACATGTACATGTATGAATGTACTCACTTTTTACTTTAACAAACATAATTACACCCAAATACATCATTACAACATCATAAATGAGAAATTATATCAACTCGAACTTGACTGAGAAAAGTAAAAAAAATCACTTCCAAGTAAAAATGTAGTGAATTGACAGAAAACATAGCGTGCTGCTTGTAAAGGGCTTTTGGTGGGGTTCCCTTGCTTTGAATCAAATCTGTAAAATGTTGGAGAAATATATGCATGTATAATACATCACAGAACCCTCTTTCACTAAAAAATATTGGTCCAACACCTGCAAATTTCAATTCTCCCATATCTACCCCAAAAATGTAGTGCAATGTTGAAAAACAGGGTAGAAAGGTGTTTTTTTGCTACTTTTTTGACTTTTTGACTGTGAGAATGTGATGAAGTGGAACTCCGGTTGGATGATTTCTATGTGGAGGTCAAAAGGAATCCATTAATGTAAACCTTTTGTCAATTGGAGGCCCCCAATAAAAACGTAGCATGGGGCACACTACCTTTTTGGACAAAAAAACTATGCAAAATTTCTTGGTTTTCTACAAACAAAGACCTCAAATGTGGAGCAATATCTCTCTAATGACGAAATTTTTTCAACACTGGGAGAGGGTTTGTTTATATAAGGAATTTTTGAAGAAAAACCTCTCTTGGGTTTTGGAAATTCTGTTTCATTTTCTTGGAATACGTGCCACAAAATCATGACTAAAACAAGAAATTAACTAGGAAATTTTTTATTTTCTGATATATGTCTCTAAGAAAGTTTCATATGTCACAATATATGGTACCTGTGTAAAAACATAAGCAGGTTTTTGCTGCCTGGTCTATGCTTGACAAAAACCTCTTTCACGTTTGTCAAATTCATCTTCCTTACTTTAGAAACAGATTTTGAAGACAATCCCTATGAGTGGAAAATGACCTTAAAACCCTAAAAATAATGCCAATCATGTCTGTTGATATGATGAAGTCTATCCCTGATATTGTGGCTTTTCCTCTTTTGAAGGTGGTGGCAAAGAGGCTTGTCAACTTGGCATGGTATCTCACTTGCTGAATTTGCTCACAAAACCCTAGGCAACCCACTTCTTCAAATGACCTTTTGATGAATGGTGAAGCATTAATCTCATGGGTGTGAGCTGGCTCAAATCTAGACACCTGACCTCCTTTATTATATTCCTTCTCACTTTCCATGATTTGAAATTTCACATCAAAACCTTATATGGCCTAAACGGGAAAAAAATAGAATTTTACTTGAGAAAACAGGGGATTAGGTTTAGTGTCTTTAGGTGATGGGATAGAGGTGTTAGGGAGGAGATATCTTCGTAGGAAAATTTTGGGAGGTAGGGAGCTATGTTGCAAAGCTTAGGGAAGTGAAAAATCAGATAGGAAGTGAGGTGATGAGTGGTAGGAATTAAAACACCGTCCTAACCCAAATTTATGCCAAAAACGTAGCGTACAGACTAGGGTTAGCTCTAGGACTTAGGGGAATAGGGAGGAGGGATAAGGAAAGCCGACGAAAGTGTGTTTGTGTGTGGGAAGGGTAAAATGTGTAGGGAACTAGGTTTTTTTGTGCCCAATGTAAACAATAGTGGAAAAACAAGAAAACATAACATGAAACCCTAGGAGAGGGTTCCCTAGTAAAAGGCTGAAAAACTGATGACTCGAGGTGGTGTTTTGCTTAAAATTACTTGTAACTGAGCCGAGGAGAGATTTAACAAGAGAGAACATTTGGAGCTATTCCTTTGCTTCACACACTAAAAATGTAGTGAGCTGGAGAAAACACAACATGAGGATGAAAACACAATGTGGAAGACACAAAATGCAGCGCGAGGCAGGAAAACGTAGTGAGAGGATGCAAAATGCCCTTTGAGAGTAGAAATCAATGTCGAGGTTGCATGGAGGGCTTTCAATGACCAATTGGAGCTCTATACAAATGAGATCAGTGAAAGAAACACTTGAAAGATCCTTTAAAACTCAAAAACACCTTTTTTGGCATATGTAATGACATGACATCATCCTTCATTTTTAAACCAAAGTGAGATGTTTTGCAGTAATACCTTTATGAACTGAAGTAGTACCTTTACCTTTATTACATATGCCTCATAAGATGCTAACTCCCTTATGTGTGGACTCAAGACCACAAACATGGCCCTTTTTAAGCTTAAAACTGACATAATGATGACAATTACAAGTGATGACCTAGACCAAGACCCAAATGATTATTTGACTGATCCATCACCTCTAATACTTGAAAAATGAAATGACCATGATGAATAATGATAACGATGAATATTGAAGGCAGTAGCAATGACCTAGAGACACCAACCATAGTTCAAAGTTTTTTATTTGAAGACCTACTAAAACCATATAAAACTTGACCTCGGACCCTAAAAAAAACTTTGAAAGAGCACATTTGATCACTGGTGACTAACAAGACTACATACACTAAATTTGGCTCTAGTTGGGGATGGAAGCTCCTTTAGGAGGTGTCAAGAACACCGTAGACCAAGTAGCCTGATTCATTGGCCATGGAGTTAAAACCAAAAAGACCAGACTCAAAACTGAAAACTAACAAACAAAATGAACTCACTTAGCTATAAAATTGACTACTGACTGAACTTAGCACACCATCGAGATCATAGGGCCTTCACCTCGGACTTCAAATCCTGATGGTAATTGCCCACCTAATGAAGATATATATACAATCATGTGAAATGATCCCTCCAATGTAACCAATCCAACAAATGGCTACTTACTTGAGTCATTCTCACACTTTTCTTGAGTAGGCAGAAAAAACAAAAACCAGGCAACTTCAAGTATCCAATAAAAAAGTGCTCATGATCAATAAATACAAGAAAATACATCTTCCCTATTCACTGTAGCAAAATAGTGTTGGGATCCTTAAAAATCTAAAACGTTACCTTGTCTTGAAAAAGATATTTAGCTGTGAGCTTTATAGAGAGATCCCTCTTTGGTTTGGCAGGGCTAGCTATGAAACCCTAAGGTGTCTGAGGTTACCTACATTGACCTCCTTTTTGAGCCTTGGGATATTGTGGAGGATAACAGGAGGTCAAAATTCTTTTGGAGGGGATAATTTATCTATGGGAAATGTAACTTCTAATGCCATGTTTACCATGAGTGCTCCTACTTATAGAGTTTCTTTATTATTAAGGCAGCTATGAGGTTTGATCCTGGGTCTGCCCTAGACTAGGCCTAGCAGTTACCGATTCACCATGTGGTTAAAAAAAGATGTCATCCTTCACGTGCAATATATAGTCATATTAGAATCCATGCTTTTGAGAGTTCCTTTGTCCTTAGAGGAAATCCCTCTTCGGGAAATATCCTTTTGCTACTACGTCTCTTCCAAAGGGTCCAATACCATGGGCCTAATAAACCCTTCAGTAATTATCCTTCTTTTGGAACTACACTATGGGGGACCAAGTTCCACCTGGGGTTTAATCTTACCCTCAAAGACCCTTTTAGCAATTACCAACTCTTAATTCTAACATCGCTTGATTTTTTTGATTTAGAAAGACTCACTAATGACCCCATATCCCACGACCCAGGATCCGCCATTCCCTGTGCTCCCACTGCAACATTAACGTAAGCGATATTGAGCTTCAGTTGTTTGATTATATCTGCAGATCTGATAGATGCGTGAAGCCAATTGGTGTGAAAGTCAGTGGGTACGCCGTTAAGTGGAGTCTGCCTTAGTGATCAAATTTGAAGTGCAGGTCTTAATTTCATTTAGAAGGGCACACATTCATGTAGCACTTCCATTATGAAAAGCATAAAAAAAGCAGCGATTCAATTGACAATAGTAAATTATTTTCAAATTTCTTTTTATTTTTTCACAAACAAAAATATACTTCTACGTCAAAGGCTGCATTAATAAATGCATTACTCTTACACATGTGTGATTGAGAAATCTAACCACATAAGATTAATGGATAGCCAAGAGACCTATATCCCTCCTCCAGTTCAGATAAGGATTAATTTTGTAGGAAATTTTTGTGACCAGAACATTCAAGCCAATATACAAGTAGCTCAATCAAATTTAAGTTTATTGCATGAATGAAAAAATTCAATAAAATACTAAACATGTTTAGGATTCAACGAAAGTGTGTACAAAGGTGTATATGTTTTTGGTATCTCGTTTTTTAATATGAAAACATACCAGGAACTAGGAATCCTCAAACAAATCAAGCCCAGTATATTAGGAAGCCTGTTGAATGCCCTCCTCTCCAAGCATAAATCGTGCTTAAGGAAGCCTGTTGAAGCCCTCCTCTCCAAGCATAAATCGTGCTTAAACTTTGCTTGACAGGCGTTCGCTAAATGATGAATATATGTTCATCTCCAGCTTAAATGGTCGTCAAATCTTGCTTTGGGCAGCCTTCAGGCACAACCCAATGAAATTACAGACCTAATACATGGCCCATATTGACATCTAGTCGCTCTCAATTGAAACTACCAAATGTAATGGTATAAGAACTTCCATCATATGCAAAATTAGAAAAAAACAACTCAAAAAGAAACTATTGTTTTTGAAATGGGAGCAACTCAGAAACTGCCAAATGTAATCGTATCAAAAGGTAATTGTGACATAATAATTAATAATAACTTGCATCATATGCACAATTAGAAAAAACAACTCAAAAGGAAACTGTTGTTTTTGAAATGGGATTTAAGTTTTAACATGAAAAGAAATTTACAAATTCAACATTCTTAAAATTCTAGTTTGAGAAAAAATGAAATTTAAAAAAAGTTGACAATTTGACAGCCCTTCTTAAAAAATTTTAAGATATTATTCCAATTTTTTTTTAAATGACAAAAATCAATGTTTAAATTTTTTTTGACTAGTAAAATTTTCTAACTATTTCTCTGATGTGCCAAAAACCCTTTGAAATGCTCTTACGTGTTCAATTTTAATGACTCCGCCTATACAGAGCGGCCGGAGAATCAGTGAATATTTCCGCGCCAACCAATATTTCCAAATCTATTTATTCCGGCAACTGATATTTCGAGTGATAAATAGTATTTCCAAATCTATTTATTCACGGCAACTGATATTTCGAGTGATAAATACGTTGGGGAGTATATGTACACTGTCGGATGAAACAAATACATTTCATTTTCAATTTGTTTGGACTGTTTCCGCGGATACATTGTTAAATGAGCCTGGGCGGTTTGTACGGAAACCTTGAGATTAATGTAACGTGCACAATTAATGTACATTTTACAATAAGCCAAGTATTTTACGCATGCCCAATTTTACGGTTTTTAATTTAATCACAAATTGATTTACGGAGCTAGCAGATATTGGAAATTAAATACCAAGTTTATAAAAATAAACTACTTTAAAAACCTTCTTTTAATATGCCGTGACAAAATCCTAAATCCCTACCCTAAAGTTCTACAACATGGCATTAAATATGTTCATACTAGGGTGGCTTTGTTTAATTCATATCACATAACACTTTACCTCCGTGGTCCTCCAACAGACGCCCATTAAACTCTTTCACGCTGACACCTTTTAAAAGGAGGTTGACGTGGTACAATTAGGGTTGTGATTTTATGTTCTTAATTTGTTAGCGTCGGATATAACTATACTCTCACAAACTGGATTCAAGTAAGAAATCTTTAAAAGGACCAGGCTAAAGATATTACGACGAGGCTTAATATTATTAAAGATGGGTTGGAAAAAATTGGAAAAATATCAAAATATTAAATTAACCCTAAATTAATGAGGGTTAATATATATAGTGAAATGAAATTAGTAGAATGAAATATTAGTCTCATAAGATATTTAAATTGTGAAGAGCTCGCCTCTCAAGTTTGTGATTTCAATGTCGGATTCTACACAAATTAGATGGGAAAATAAATGGAAAAGTTTTCCAAAAAAATTCACTTAAAACTATTCATTTTGTAAATCTTTAAAAATATCATTTTTCAAAATGATGTTTATATTGTTAAGTTGAAATGGATAATTATATATTATTTATCTATGTTGTACTTTTTAGTTAGAAAAATCAAACAAATTAGTTTGTAGGGCCTAATTTAGAAGTATGTTTTATTTTTGAGATTTCGTCTCTAGAACCTTATAAGATCATTTTGATGTATCAATTATAATTTTTTAAGATTAAAACATTTCGACCATAGTTTCTATCCAATTGAACTGTTCTACACATTAAAAACTTCACAATCTATTTTGGTTTTTTCACATATTGGGTTCCCTAAGATAAATGTTCACTTGTGTGGCTAGCATGTTCATTTGCTTGTTCTTATATTTTAGTTTTCATTATTTTATAAATTCAAGAAAAAAGCTGCTAATAATTAATTTAGGATCTAAAGTGATAGTTTACATAGTCTAAGATTTCAAAATATTAAACGTTATATTGTTGTGGACTATTATAATGAAATGTATGTAACCACTTATAAATATAATGCTATCAAAGAAAAAAAATTGGGCTTGTTGGTGAAAAATAATGCAAAGACCAAGGTTCTCCTTCATGATCCAGAAAAAGGGTTTTGTTGTAGTCTACCCTACACAAGCATTTTCAATATTCTGCAAGGGAAGAAGGTCTCACCCAAAGTGCTACCAGGACCATAAGTATGTTGAAGGGGTTTTTAAAATGTGTGTGGATTCATTTATCATCTAAAAATGTTATCAACCATTAAAAAGATAGTGATCCACTATACATGAACATAATTATGAACTTACAAGAAAATTTTCAAATAATGCATAGACGAAACACATTACATCAAAGGTACCCATTTAATCATACAGACTCATTTTATTAATATAAGGCCAATGTTGAGAATGCAACAAGATGATGGAGCTTAGTGGAAAGGAGTCGCCTTCACTAAGTGGGCTCGCAAGCAAATTATGGCGCAAAGTCTATTTTTAGACATATGGATCATGTCTATGAGTTGCAGGATGATGTTTATGGATGATTGGTCAAGTTGGAAAAAATAGATGGACTTCTATTTTTAGATAACAACGGTGACACTGTCAAGTCTAAATATAGAGCAGTCAAATATTATTAGCTCATAATAATATTTGGACTATAAAATTTATCTTATTCTCTTGGAGCCCCTCAGTTGGAGCTACAGATGTGGCACATGCGGCTCATGGAAGGAATCATGTTGTTACCTATGGGTTGACTGAGCTATTGCATGTAGGACTTCAATTAGAACTCAACTCGTTGAGTTTAGTGGAGCTGGAGGTGGAGTTGAGGGAGTTGTGTTCAGTTTGACTTGGTTGAATTGGTTGTATTTAGTCTAACTGGCAAATAGACTAAGTGACGAGTTGTGTGAATTAGTTATTAATTAATTCACTAATTATTAACTCATAATGCAACTGAAGAATACATCAATTAACTCAGTGCATGTACAGTTCAGTGGAGATAGGTGTTAGAGATTGAGATTGCTATCAGTTGTGACTATAATTATGCATGAGATATTGCACAATGAGTTGGATTGAGTTATGCCATTGAGAATTGTGGTCAAGAACAACTAATTATAGCCTGTGCTCACGCGATTTCCAGTGTGAGTGATTTTCCAAGGTAAAATGAACTTGGAACGAGTTTGGTTATCATTATTGTTCTTGCAGGATTGTGCAGTGGAGGCAGGCAAGCAACGAAGGAGATTTGGAGATCATATCTAAGCTGTATTGTGTGCAACAGGTGGAGATAGTACTGAGTACTTGTGAGGAGTATTGTACTATATTTGTTACATATTCTCAATCATATAATATACAGATAGTTTGGGGTTTTTAGCGAGATGCTTTCCCCAGGATACATACTGTGTTGATATATGTGTTTGATGCTTCTATGTGCGCATGTGTATGTTTCTGAATACTGTTAAATTGATGATCAACGTAGATGAGATTATGTATTATGCATGTATTCCATAATATTGTATAATCAGGATAATCTTGGTTGAATAAGTGTCATATTATTGATAAATTTCTACATGGTATCAGAGAGGTTGATCATCAGATCTACTATTCAAGAAGTGTTTACATCTTATTTCTTCAGGCAGAGTCTGTAATTGGGCCAGGTAGCCTCTGGATTCATCCTTCCTTTGGAAGGTGAGATATCTGGTGAATGCCCATACAGTCGATCTCTATACGAGAAGTATTTTGTTCTCACGAATTTTAGATCAGAAACAGTTGAGTTTTGAGCTCGTGGAATTCGAATTTGCAGCAGTGTTTTCTTGCTGTCAAAGTTGAAATGTCTTTCAATGGATTGCGATTGGAGTATGCCCTTGAGGGTAGCTTGAACTAATTTCCGAAATGAGTTGAAGGAGTTCATAGATGCGGATGTCCCAAAACCTACTAATGTTGCTCAAGTCGGGAATTGGCAAAAGAAGACAACAAAGTGTCAAAGGATTCTGTTGGAGGGCATGAGGAATCACATTGTGTCCAGCCTCCATGGAAAGGCTTCTCCATTCTTGATGTGGAAAGCGTTGACAGATCTATACCAAAGCAAAAGCGACCAGAGGAAGTTGGCGCTCAAGGATAAACTCATAAACATCAAATGCGAGAAGGGCGACAGTATGCCCAAGTATCTCACGAAGTTCACCCAATGCAGGGATGCGCTGGGAAGTGTGGGGGTGACTGTCAATGATGAGGACTTGGTGAGCTTGGATTTACTTGGTCTTCCGAAGAGTTGGCATTCCTATCAGGACTCTGTGAATGGTCGGGAGAAATTGCCAGGATGGGAGCGACTTTGGTCGGATCTTGTGAAGAGGACATCAGGCGGAATACCAGGGATGAATCTTCATCAAAGGAAATTGATGAAGAAAATTGTGCTTTGGCTACCAAAGCAAAGAAGGGGAAGAACAAGAAAGCTTCTCATTCCAGTGCAAAAGGCAAGAAGCAGGACATGTCCAAGGTGAAGTGTTTTCACTGTCACCAGCACGGACACTATACCACAAATTGTCCACAGAAGAAGAAGAACAAGCAACCTGTTGGATCTGCAGCAGGAGAGGCTCTAGCCTCGCAGTTTGAGCTTGATTTTTCAATGATCGCATGCTTGGTTTCAAGTGTGATGGGATCGGTATGGTTCTTGGACAATGATGCGTCTTTTCACATGAAAGGAGATCTTGATTTGTTTTCAAATCTAGATGAGAAAGATCTTAGAGTGCACATCGAGATGGGCGATGATGGTAGATACAGTGTGACCGGTATTGGTACCATTTCCTTTAAGAGGGAGTCTGGTATACCCTTTGTATTGAAGGAATTTATGCATGTTCCAAGATTGAAGAAGAATCGTATCTCTGTGGCGATGTTAGAAGACAAGGGATATGATGTTGTTTTGAGCGAGGGAAAGGATTTCCTGCGCAGAAAGACAACTGGAGAAACCTGAAAGATAGGGGTTCGAGTGACGAACCTTTATCAGTTGCATGTAGATGGATGTGCAACAATGGCATGCAAGGTAGACGCCATGGTGGAAGAGTATGATTCAATTGTCAGAAACAATGCATGGGAGACTATCCCAAGACCAAAAGGGAAATCAGTGGTGGGTTTGAGATGGATCTACAAAGTTAAGCAGGCCGCTAATGGGAGTGTGGAGAAGTACAAGGCAATATTTGTTGCCCGAGGCTTTTCACAGATAGAGGGGATCGATTATGAGGAGACATTTGCACTTGTCGCAAGGTATTCTTCCATACAGACGATTCTTGCTCTCTCAGAGTAGATGGGATGGCACATTCATCAGATGGATGTGAAGACTGCATTCCTCAATGGAGTCATTGAGGAGGAGGTGTACATTGAGCAGCCCAAAGGTTTTGATATCTTCAGCAGTGAGTCACATGTGTGTAGGCTCAAGAGAGCGTTGTATGGGTTGAAACAATCACCACGTGCTTGGTACACACAGATAGAAAACTATTTCACCGAACTTGGATTCTCCAAGAGTGAGGCGGATCCTAACATATACCAGATTGTGGTGGAGGGTAAGTTGCTTATCATTGTACTGTACGTAGATGATTTGATTCTAACAGGTGATGAGCTATTGATACTTTCATGCAAGGATGATCTTGCTAAGGATTTTGAGGTGAAGGACTTGGGCCTCCTTCATTATTTCTAGGGATTGGAAATCTGACAGCACAATGATGGACTATTTGTTTCTCAGGGCAAGTATGCTCGAGAGATACTAGAGAAGTTCAACATGCATGGTTGCAAGCTTGTTGATACTCCTCTTCCTAGAGGTTGGAGGAAGGAGGATGCCACTTCGGCAGAAAAAGTGGATGCCACTGTTTATCGACAGTTGGTGGGTCGCTTATGTATTTGGTTAACGCACGACCCGATATATGCTATGCTATTAACCAACCTTCACAAGCTATGGTTAAGCCAACCAAGCTCTTCTGGAAGGTGGCCAAGCATGTATTTCGTTATTTGAGAGGCACATCAGGATATGGATTATGGTACAGACAGGAGGATGAGGTGAAGCTATGTGGCTTCACGGATGCAAATTGGGAAGGAAGCCCAACAGACAGAAAGAGCACATCAGGAGGGGTCTTTAGTATCGGGTCGAAAACAGTTTCATGGTACAGCAGGAAGCATAGATCCATGGCACTGAGTTCAGCAGAGGCCGAGTATATGGCAGCAAGTTTGGCTGCATGTGAGGCTATATGGATGAGGAAGATTTTGGTCGGTTTGTTCAGTTCTCATTTAGAGCCTACTGCGATTTACTGTGATAACCAGAGTTGCATTAAACTCTCGAAAAATCCTATATTTCATGATAGATCTAAGCATTTTGACATCAGGTACCATCAGATCAAAGATTGTGTGCAACGGAGAATCATGTTACTTTCATACATTCCAATGGAGGATCAGGATGCTGATATCTTGACGAAGGCGCTCACCAGGAGAAATTTTGAATACCACCGAGGTAGGATAGGGGTTGTTAATAATCCATATCTTGTTGATAGGGAGTGTTGATAATGCAACAAGATGATGGAGCTTAGTGGAAAGGAGTCGCCTTCACTAAGTGGGCCCGTAGGCAAATTATGGCGCAAAGTCTATTTTTGGACTATGTCTAGTTTTAGACATATGGATCATGTCTATGAGTTGCAGGATGTTGTTTATGGATGATTGGTCAAGTTGGTAAAAATAGATGGACTTCTATTTTTAGACAACAACGGTGACACTGTCAAGTCTAAATATAGAACAGTCAAATATTATTAGTTCATAATAATATTTAGACTATAAACTTTATCTTATTCTCTTGGAGCACCTCAGTTGGAGCTACAAATGTGGCACATGCAGCTTACAGAAGGAATCACGTGGTTACCTATGGGTTGACTGAACTATTGCATGCAGGACTTCAGTTAGAACTCAACTGGTTGAGTTTAGTGAAGCTGGAGGTGGAGTTGATGGAGTTGTGTTCAGTTTGACTTGGTTGAACTGGTTGTATTTAGTCTAATTGGAAAATAGACTAAATGATGAGTTGTGTGAATTAGTTGTTAATTAATTCACTAATTATTAACTCATAATGCAACTGAAGAATACATCAGTTAACTCAGTGCATGTACAGTTCAATGGAGACAGGTGTTAGAGATTGAGATTGCTATTAGTTGTAATTATAGTTGTGCATGAGATCTTATACAATCAGTGGGATTGAGTTATGCCAATGAGAATTGTGGCCAAGAACAAATGATTATAGCCTGTGCTCATGTGATTTCCAGTGTGAGTATTTTCCAAGGTAAAAAGAACTTGGTATGAGTTTGGTTATCATTATTTCTCTTGTAGGATTGTGCAGTGGAGGCAGGCAAGCAACGGAGGAGATTTGGAGATCAGATCTGAGCTGTATTGTGTGTAACAGGTGGAGATAGTACTGAGTACTTGTGAGAGTATTGTACTATGTTTGTTACATGTTCTCAATCATATAATATACAGATAGTTTGGGGTTTTTAGCGAGATGCTTTCCCCAGGATACATACTGTGTTGATATATGTGTTTGATGCTTCTATGTGCACATGTGTATGTTTCTAAATACTGCTAAATTGATGATCAACGTAGATGATATTATGTATTATGCATGTATTCTGGAATAACGTATAATCAGGATAACCTCGGTTGAATAAGTGTCATATTATTCATAAATTTCAACAGCCAAATCATACATTACAACTTCTTTGTTGCCAATCAACAAAGTTACAATCATGCTTAATGCATCAAATCCTTTTAGATACATAATGATAAATACATAGGTACATTATCATAACATGAATAGAAATCTCGAATGCATGTTGGTTTTCTCCTCTAGATTTCCCTTCTCTCTATTTGTTTGTGCCTGAGTGTAGTTGTGTCGTGCAACTCTGCAAGCAACCTCTTTTATAGATTTGGCCTTTTGATGTCATTAATTAACCCGTTCCTTTGATGTTGTCAACCTTAACTCGCATGCTTTTATGGGATCAATCTAACTTATATGACATTGTCAAATTTAACTTCGTTCTTGACAAAATCAATTTAACTGCCTTTCTCTTTTATGATGTCAATCCCGCTTTCATGCTCGCTTGATAAATTCTAAAATAACAATTTGGTCTTGCTATCTTTTTTCTACTGCTTTTTTTCTTCTTTTCACCACTGATTTTTTACCAGAATCGATGAACCAAAATGAAAGACCCAATAGGCCCCAACCACAGCTTATTAGCATTCCCTTGAGTCAATATTTTGCATGCACAGATGATCTTGCATCCAATGGAGGACCCAACTCAAGAAAAGTTTGGATAATTGAATCATACGAGGATCTATATGCATCCAAGTGATGTTGCCACTTTCACAACAAATTGTTGCCTTGATGAACAAAATTTTGGGTGGTGGCAACATCTAGAAATTTTTGTTAGGCCACACGTAAACCGTTCTACTTAGAATTGATAGGTAAATTAAGTTGACGCAACTATAGATAGTTAGTGGTATTGAATAGTGACCATAAGATCCCAAATAGTCTTCTTAAGTTGTTGTGATGCATTTTCTAGTGTAATAACTTCAACATTCTTTTGTTTAATTTAGTCAAATATTTTTTGTTGCTTAGAGGGATCAGTTAGGACATCAACATTCTCCTTAAATTTATTAATCTAATCCCGCAAACCATAAATTGGTAGCTTGTGCATTATGAGGATTCCTGACCATTCCTACACTTGCCATAAAGTATCCCGAGAATCCTACATTTGATGCTAAGGAGTACGTCGAAGAGTGGAACCTTACTCAACGACAAGGTTTATCTATTTAAGTAACTCACGTACATGATTAGGTACTCTTGCCACATTTGAGAAATAATAACTTGAATAGATTTATTATCAGATGCCAAAGTTGTCTAGGCATCTTCAAGTAAATCTAGACATCCTCAAGTAAATCTAGACATTGAATGGATAAATCTAGACAACAAAGTTTCCAAAATATGCTCATTAGGAATTGAACCCATAATATGTGACAATTGAAAATATTTAAAAATGATATCAACAATTATTCAACCAATATTAACATTTCTCCAACCAATATCAACATTTCTCCAATCACCTAAACTATAACTAACAAAAACACATATACTTTAAATATTATATAATTTAATCTATAATTAACAAAAACATATACTTTAAATATTATATATTAATATTTAATATTTTGAATAGTTTTTACCCTAAATTATTTTTCTTTTAATTTTTAAAAATGAAACATATACTATTATGTTTACAATATAGCATTCACATGAGTGAATTTTTTTATCATTACTAAAATTAAAATTAACGTGGTTACTACTTGAAACTTAAATTCGATGAAATAGTTTGAAAATGCATGAGTTTCAAGCATATTTTTATAGGGAAATAGGTTGACTTGTAACTAAGAAATTCACTTTGGATTTTAGGTAAATGTATACAATTGTATTGATAATATAACTTTGTTTTGGACGAGTGAGAAAAGATGGCTTACCTAGAGTAGAGTAGGAAGGTGATGAAGGATGACTCATTTAAGGTAGGACATTGTGTTTATAATTTAAATTTCTTTTGAATGAGTGAGAAAGGATGGATTATTTAAAGTAGGAAGGTGATGAAGCATGATTTATTTAAGGGAATGACTTTTTTCATGAAGACCATCACATAGTTTGATTTCGAATAATTATATTATTAAATTTTAAAATATATAAATATTTATAAATATACTATATTCCATATTTATTAGTCATGGTGTAAAAGTTATTTCTCGGGAAAATTGTGTGATAAAGAGGTGAAATGTTGGATGTTTCTAGTGAACGCTTCACTCTTTATCAAAGATAAGTAGCAATAAACATAGGTGAAAAGTAGGAGAGCTAACCAATAAATAAAATGTGGAGAGAGATATGTTTCTCTAGATATTCTTTATGAGAAATTCAATTAAAGGAAAAAAGAGTCAAGGGAATAATGAACAAAAAAATATTGGAATTATTATTATTAAGGTAATTATTATAATCTTAATTTATTATTACGATGGCAAATTCAAAAAATTATTTTGTTTTATTATTATAATTCTAAATTAAGATTTATAATTATTATTCTTAATTCCAACATTTTTTGTGGTTCTTCTCTAATTCTTTTTCAGTTGTCTTTTTAATTAAAATTTTATTTTTCTATTTATTTTATTAGTTTTGGGGACGTCTTTAGGACATCTTCCTTATTTATTTATTGGTTAAATCTCCTACTCTTCACCTATGTTTATTGCTTCTTGTCCCGGTGTTCCCCTTAAACCTTCACTTCTTTATCCCACATTTTTCTTCATAAAATGGTTTCTACACCATAGAATATCTAGTTTTTGTGTATAAATTTTAAACAAATTCCTAAACATATAGAATTACATTAATATAGAATATCTAGAATTTCAAATGCATGAGTAAATATATATGTAATCAAATCTTACACTTAAAGTGTGTCTTAAGATTACTTTGTTTAGTTAATAGATTGTTTTATTTAGACATAAGGAAATAAGTTAGAGAAAGCTTGCCCTCTTATTCTTTGAATAAAAATAATAAATAAATCTAATAATAATTATCCTTACTAAAAAATATAAATTTATGTGCATGTGTGACCAATTTCCCGACTTTCTTCCCCTTGGAAGCCCAATTACCTACCACCTTCCTAACTTCCACTCTCAAAGAACAATACCTCTCAGAGACAAAATTAAATATTAATATATATATATATATAGTATATATATTATATATATTAAATTAAAAAAATACATTATACGATCAAATTCCCACTAAAAAGGGCAAGACCATCTCCACTGCGTCATTGTGCAACACATTTAACGATGTGCAGAGGCTGGAACAACAGTGCCACGGGCTAACTAACTACACGAGTTGAATGATAAAGTTGGTCAAATACCACGTAGCCAATAAGTTTCACTTTCGATTTCAATGTGGTGCAAGATGGTTGTTTCTGCACATTGAATCTAGATTTGGTGACACGATATTTTGAAAAATCTCTCTAATATTTAAATTAATTTTTCCAATTTCAAAGCAAAACCTAAAATAAAAATGGTCGCCTTGTCAGATTGCAGCTTCAGGTTCCAAGGCTTATGCACAATCGTATTTTGGGGGTTCAACCGTTCAACGTCATAATGCCCTTCTGCCGTCGTGAGCACAGACGGGAGGTTTGGTCGGCCGCCACGGACCAGCTGTCAAAGTCCACCTCAGCTGTAGTTCGCTATAACTAGAATGGGACTCTTAGTTTCCCATCCCTGCTCCCTTCTCACTCCTTCACTGAGCTCAGCATATGCTTTTCAGTTCGTCCTTCTTTGACAAAAGGATTCCATGGCTCCTAGAGATCTGTAAGGTGATGGCAGTAAGAAAAGTGTAACTGATGGCGATGCCAATGCCAATGCCCCAAAGGAAAACCATTACATTGGCTTCATAAAATGTAACTGGGTCCGTTACGCGGCTGAGATACGAGATCCCCTCAACAAATGTCGCTTTTGGCTGGGCATCTGGGACACCGCGGAAGAAGCGGCAAGGGAATATGACAGAGCTGCCGCCAAAGCTCTGAAAAGACCCCATGCCAAGATCAATTTCCCCTCTCCTGACAACCTTAGATGTAGCACACAGGGCCGAAGCGTCGTGCTCGACAGGTGGACAACCATTCATCAAGTATCACCCTCAGCAAAAACCAAAAACAGTCATGTCCCTCCACTTTTTCCTACGATTTGAAAGCTCAATTTTCAGGAGAAAATCAATAATAAGTTGGTAGCCAGAAGCGTCAATGCTGAAAAGGAAAAGCCCTAGACACACCCTTACCTGAATGGTAGAGTGGGAATGCAGAAAGTGGGGAATGAAAGGGTGAGAACTAATAATTATAACCAAAACCCTCAACGTAACCCTACTTCTTCCCTCAATCTTGTCGACTACCATGCGGATATTTTGAAGCAGCCACCTGTGGCGGTGATTTTGTTCGGGAGGATTGTGGGGACTCAGATCGACACACACCAAGGCCATGAGCGGGTAGGAGCAGCCTCGGGGCCGAAGAATCTATTTCATCCAACCTCTTATTGTGATTCTTTTTTCACCTCCAAGGGACCAAAGAATCTACTTCATGCAACCTCTTATTGTGATTCTTTTTCCATCTCTAGAGCGGTAGACACCCAACTTCTTTCTCCTAAAGCCGAGAAGGCGACTATGCGGTCCCTCGATTTGAATCTCACAACAGAAGAAGATAATGAAGACACACAACTCTCTTCCTCACCTCTTGCAGTGAAGGCACTATCCCCACTGGGATTGGATTTGAATCTTACACCAGAAGAAAATAATGAAGACACGCAACTCTCTGCCTCGCCTCCTGCAGTGAAGGCACTGTCCCCACTGGGATTCGATTTGAATCTCAGACCAGAAGAAAATAATGAAGACTTGCAACTCTCTGCCTCGCCTCATGCAGTGAAGGTACTGTCCCCACTGGGATTCAATTTGAATCTCCCCGAGCTTGCAGGAAAAGATGATTAATATTTCTTCTATTTATTGGATTGGATATTATAACAAAATCTTCTGTGAGACCCCTCGCATATACTAAGCATGCAATGGGAGAATATAATTGCCTGAATGTTTTTCTTCCAGTCTATTGAATATCACTATTATCACTTTATTCGCACTGCAAGATGGAAAGGTTGTAAACCAATAATTGGCTTGCCTTAAGCCTTATCATATTCATGCACATAGTACTGAGATTTAAGGCCTTGGTTGTACTGAAATCTGGCAGTGGTATGGAATTAGTCATATTATCTATACAGTACCGAAACTATACTGCTACATTTTTGCCAATCTACTATGTATTTTTGAGTTGTGAACTCCTGGTCTCTGCTTTTGGTTGCATTTCACTGTTCAAACTCTCAAATTCAAACATTGCCACCAGCCTGAAGGTAATACTTTCATTCAATGTTTATAAGTTTATATGCACATCAATTAAATTGTAGGCAATCTGTAGATAAATATATAAATATAAATATAATGTAAACGATAAATTCATAAATAATAGTTAAGTTAAGCTAATAATTGGTGAGAGGCTGTCTAATGGAACATGATCTTATTTCATTCTTATTTATTTTATTTAATATAATATTTATATCCTAAATGGATATCTTGACATTCCAAGTATTTTGGAGTAATCAATTTATAGAAGGAACTTTGTTCGCTTCATTTGGTATCAGAGCCACGTTTCGCTGATCACCAAGCCTTTGGCTATCAACCTATCATCAAACTTGTTGCTGTCATAATTGTAGCGTTTCGCTATATATTGGGAGATTCTCCATTTTTTAGGTCTTTGGCCATTTGCTACTAATTAAAAATAATAATAAGAAGAAGGGTATATAAAAAAAAAAGGAAAGGAAATAATATATTCAGAACAAACAAAAAAAAAGTGAAAAAATATATATATAAAAAAGGGTTTTACATTATTGATAGAAAGTGCATAATAAAGATAAGCGGGAATATTTTCAAGTATATTTAAGACTTTTTACGTGGAGAAGTGTGTGGTTTTAGAAACCAGTGGTAAGTTTTACATTTTACGTGGAGAACATTAACCGAGGTTTTGAAAACAACCCATGGTAATTTCCCATGGTATTTTAAAAAGTTAAAAAAAAAACGAAAGGAATACATTTTACTTTTTAAGTGGAGAACATTTACTTTTTACGTGGAGAACATTTTAACGGAGGTTTTAAAAACAACCCATGGTATTTTAAAAGTTAAAGAAAAAAGAAGGATACAAAAGCTCTTACGTGAAAGGTAAATATTACCTTTACAGGAGGTTTTAAAAACAACTCATGGTAATAGCCCATGGTATTTTAAAAGTAAAAGATATTTCGATAACATTGGAGAAAAAATGTGTGATCTAAATAATTTTAATCGTCTAAATCTAAAGATTGTGACCGTACCAAGAGTCACGTCCTCATCCAAATTTTCCAAGAAAAAAATATTATATAATTATAAAAAAGGATACTATATAAGCTTATATAGTTACATATAAAAAGGAAAAGTGGAGTCTCAAAAGTATATATAATTTTTTATATAATTAAATTCTATAATATTATATATATATATATATATATATATATATATATATATTATTATATATTATATATTTATATTATAATAATATATATAATATATAAATATATATATATATAATATATATTTATATATATATTATTATTATTATTATATAAAAAAAATTATTAAAAGAGTGAACAAAAAAAAGAAGAAGAGGAGAATATTTTAAAAATATATATAGGAGAAATACGTGATATTTTATAATAAAAATATCTCTAGTTGACATATTGTTTACGTAGAAACATAAAGGAAAAAATGGAGACTAGTAATGAAAGGTTTCCTGAAAGTCGTAGTACATGTGTTCGCACACTATTTAACATCAAAGGATCACTTGCAGGAAGAGACATCATAATCTCTATCAGTCCTACTGAAGGAAGTAATTATGTTAGTCCTAAATGTGTTAATCAATTGGTGATTCCTGAATCAAATATAGTTGAAACAAATTTTTTTGGCAAACAATACGATACAAGCAATTTACACCTAAATATTGGAGATTATACTTTTACCTCACAATTCACCGTGCAAACCCTATCTTTTAACGATAGTGACATTGTTTTTGGATTACCATGGATGAAAACTCTAGGTTCCTTTATTCTAAATACTAAGAAAAAGTTTTTAACATTTTCTTACAAGAAGAAGAAAATAACGTTCCAAGATGTTACACTGAAACCTAATTCAGTAATGCCAGAAGATATATCAGATATTTCAAAAGTAATTTCTCATGAAGATAAAAAAATATTACAAAATATCCAAAATGAAATTGATAAAATCACTATTGACAAAAATGAAGAAGTTTCTCGACTTAAAAACCGTAGTGAAAAATTGTTGATGCAAATTAAGATACTTAAGAAGGATAAGAAGTCATTAGAATACCAGGTACAACAACGTATCAAGAAGGAAGCATCAAATGTAGGAATTCAAGTTGATGATAAAAAAAAAAATACCGATTCAATGAATGTCACAACTCAAGAAGAAGATAAAGAAGTTGAAGAAAAGATGCACGTGGATGTTGCAATTCAAACGATGAACATCCCCAGTGAATGTTTCATAGCAAACTCAATAACATCTTTGCTAGAAGAAAATATAAAAATTGCCGCATGCCCAGTAAGGAAAAATAAAACAAAAAAGGTTCCATATTGGCATCTGAATCATGAGAACATATGAATCAACCATGCTACATATTTGAACAAGTAAGAACCGAAACAACAAACTGATGTTTCAGATAATAGTGATGTAATCTCAATCCAGTCTTATGCTAACAAGTCGTTCCAAAATTCCAATGATCAGAATGCTATACAGAAGATTAATCTGGGATGGTCTGATCCCTTCTCAGTGCGACAATTTTGTTTGTCACTAAGAAGATCATATCAACTTGTATCGATGAGGATGACTATTCCAAAACAAAAAGACTTTCGAAGCCAAAAAAGAGATCAAGCCTGTTTCATAGACAAGATTTGAGGACAAAGCTTTTTAAGGAAGGAGGCAATGTAAGGAATAAATATATAAATATATAAATATAATTTTAAAGATAATAATCATAAATAATAGTTAAGTTAAGCTAATAATTAGGTTGAAGAGGCATGTCTAATAGGACATGACTCTTCATGAAGAGACACTTGCCTGATATATAAGCAAGCTTCTTGTTCCAGTTTAAAAAATTATCATTCTCATTCTTATTCATTTTATTTAATACAATATTTATATCCTTCAAATAAGTTTTGGTCGTAACTTTCAAAAGAATAAGTTTATGAAAATAAAATCTTCTGTAAGCTTCAGAACTTTCGTGGCTAAATTGAATAGTGGTGTGGAAAGATGATATTTGCATGTTCATTTGTTTAGTGATTATATCTAATTGCGTTTATAATTTCTGAGTAAAGTAGTTGCATCCATATATACAGAATCAATTTACTAAGTTTTTCATGAAATAGTTCCAAAGCACAGATTATGTTCATGAAGGCATGAGAATTGTAGAACGTTCAATTCGAGTATGAAAACTTTACTGCCATGTGTAAATCAGATGCTAGTCTGATTAAGACACATTGAAAGAGTCATATTACATTACATGTTCAACTGCCAATAGGTTTACATATACAAAAGGGTACTGGTTTGGAAGTCTTGTTGCATTTTGACCTAAAATGGGAAACATATAGCTTCATTTCCAGCTTAGTGTATGCTTTAGGTTTTTTCAGGGTCAAAATCAGGAATGAAACTCTTTATAAATAGTTTGCAAAAAAAACTTTATCAAGTCAAAGATTGTAAGGTGTAAGCTTATGCATGTGGAATAAAATTTAATGAAATAGCGTTTTAGTTAAATGCATCATTGTGATATACAGTTTTACAGTTCATGATTATTTGACGTTTGTTTTTTTTTCCTTTGAGAAAGAGAAGAGGTTTTTTCTAAGCTTTTTTTCATTTTTTATCTTAGAGCTTGTAATTAGTATTTGATTAAGTTTTGTGTATTTTTTTATTTTTAGGTTAAAGAGGTGTTAGTGTTGGTTATATCTAAAATTAGGTTTTTCTTAAGTTTTTTTTTTCTCTTGCTTAGAGCTTGTAATTGGTATTTGATTAAGTTTTCGCCTGGCTTTTATTTTTAGGTTAAAGAGGTGTTAATGTTGGTTATATCTAAAATTACTTTTTGCAATGAATCAATTGTGATGAGCTATTATATGTTCAGGTATGT